>CM055090.1:6907711-6922711 GCA_029204025.1 Blomia tropicalis
GGATGAATTGATTCATTTAGGACTAGCACAGGTAGTTTTGTATTGTTGTGAAGATAGAGAACATTCGTTTTATTCCTAAATTAAAAGGTTAAAATAGTCTTACAACTATTTTGAGTGTGACTATTTCTTGCTTTGCCAACCTTATAAGCAAAGAAAGAAATAGCTCCCTTCCACATGTATTGCTTGTTTTTCCTATTCCTGCCAACTGTTCAAGGCATTGTCTTTTACATTTTTTACGAGTTTTTACATTGTTTTTTTAGAATTACAAAACAAACTTCTTTATTAAACTGGTATGTAAACAATATTTAGCCCATTTTGCAACATCTTTATTCTGTTCATTAATCTTTATAACTTCAAAATTTCTTTTAGGTTTTTATTTTTTATTTAAAAATTGATCTCACAAAAATTAACGAATTTTCCGTTTTTTACATTTCAAACAATAATCGCAAAAAAAATTTTGTTTTCATAAATGGCGAAACGTGTTAACCCTTACTTGTATAGGATCAAAAATAACGCGCTTGTATAGGATGTGCATTTTATGCACAACCAACTTTGAATAGCTATAACATCAATACTAAACCGAATTTTATCATTTTTTTTCTAAATATGTTAGATTGTTTACTTTTAAATTGATATCTATGATTATTTTGCTAAAACATTTTTAAAATTTAAATAACAATATTATTTTGAAACATTGTCTAAGCTGCCAAAATCGGTCTATATCGATCTAAGTGGCTCAACTCAACGTTGGCTACATAGCATAACTAGCCAAAAACACCCAACCTTGCCTTACATTTTTGCAGATAATTTCAATTAGATTTAATCTATACTATCAGTTTAAATCGAAATTTATTCCCAATTAAATTCTTGAGGCATTCGTGTGCTGTACAGGCATGTAAGTGCAAAAATGAAAAAGTTATACACCTTAGAAGGTCGAGGTGTGCATAAAATGCACATCCTATACAAGTAAGGGTTAAAAATGAAGAAGATAGTTCAAATAAAAAGTTGAAAAGAAGATACGAGTGTTCTTTCAACAAACAATTGGCCGATGAGTTTAAATTTATAAAGATTGACAAATCAGAAGACCAAACTACTCAATCAAAAGTTAAATGCACTCTTTGTAAATCAAGATTTGACATAAGGAATGAAGGGAGAAAAGCAATTACCGATCATATAAAGTCTTTAAAACATCAAAATATTGTTAAATTAAACCAATCGTGCTCTACCATTCCAAAATTATTTTCTCAACAAACTATGATATCTGACAAAGTCCGTGCCACTGCAGTTGCTGAAGTGTGTTTTTCTTATTATAATTTGATTCACAATCATTCTTTTCGAGATTCAACTGATTTGTCGCAGCTGATAAACTTGAACTTTGATAAAGCATATCACTGCTCGAAAACCAAAACACGAAAAATTGCAATCGATGTGTTAGCAACGCATTTCATCAATGTACTTCGTGAAAATTTGTTAAATTCAAAATTTGTTACAATATTTTCGGACACTTCCAATTTTAAATCGACTAAGATATTTCCAGTTTTAGTTCGCTTTTTTGATTTCAAACTTGGAATTCAAACTAAAATTCTAAATATAACAAATTTGCCTGGAGAATCTTCTGAGATAATAACGAATTCATTGATAGATACAATATCAAATGAAAATATAAACTCCAAGGTTATTGCCTATTGCGCTGACAATGCTCGAGTAAACTTTGGAAATATTGATCATCAAGGAGAAAATAACGTTCTTTCATGTTTAAGAAATCGGCTTGACTCTCCAATCATAGGTATAGGTTGTGGAGCCCATATATTGAACAATGCAATACAATATGCTGTTGGAAGATGTCCTTTCAAAATCAAGACATTTTTGAGTCAAGTTTATGTTTACTTTTCTATTTCAACTATCAGAAACCAAAAGTTACTAAATTTTTGTGAAATTGTTGGTGAAGAATATAAGACTATATTAGGTTTCAGTCCTACTCGCTGGTTATCGATGTCATCAGCATTACGACGGATTGACGAAATGTATGAAGCCTTAAAACTTGAATTTTTGGAACTAGATTCATCAGAATTTCTTTGTAAATATTTTTTGAAAAAATCAACACGAATTTGGATAAAGTTTCTTTATTATCAATCGTCTCAGTTTGAACAAACAGTCAAATTGGTGGAATCCGACAATTCAACTGCAATTGACGTATATAAGGAAATAAATGAGTTAATTCAAAAATTGAAGGTCAAATCAAAATATAATTTCATTCCTAAAGATGTATTGGATCTTGTCAATGAGTTGGATTATTCAGAATCCGAAAAAGTTCGTCGCTCGATATTCCAGATATATAACGATTCTTCTACGTATTTAGAAAAAAGAATTCTTCATTACATAAAAATTAATCATTTTGCTTGGATTCAGTTAAACAAACAATTCGAACTAAACGATGTTAAGATTTCTTTGGAATTTGTTAAAACTTTTAAATTGAATTTTGATTCAGATTACACAAGATTCAATTTGGAATTTCAAGGATAAAATCGAATCTCTCCAGACAATAATGGTTATATCGTCTGCGTATGTGACAATTTTTGAGTTTGAGTCTAAATAATTAGAAAGTAGATCGTTTATTAAAATGTTCCAGAGCAACGGAGATAGGATTCCTCCTTGTGGACAGCCCTTGGTCAAAATTTTCTTCACAGAGGTGTTCGCATGATGAAAGATGACAGATCGATTCGATAGGTATGATTTGATTTGATCGATGAGAATAGAAGGAACTTGATCATTATTAAGGGTTTTGATTATGGCGGGATGCCATGCATTATCAAAAGCACCCGATATGTCGATTGTAACTATGGCTACTAGTTGATTAGATTCTCTTCATACATGTTTCTTGGTATATATCAAAAGGCAGTGTTAACAAAACCAAAAGATACTTATGTTGAAAACGAATTGATTCGCTTTTATTCTCGCGATCGGGAGAATCAACCAATTTGGATACCGAAAGAAGCAAAGATTGCTGAACAATTACTACATATTGCATATCGTTGTTCGAAGCATAGGGGCAAGGATATGACTCTGGCAAGTCTAGCTCCAGATAAACAGTCGGCCTATTTTATATGACGAATATGGCACGTATAATGCTTTTGAATTGGTAAATGGACGTAAGCGAATCATCACGATGGATGGTATCGTAAATCCATTACAAGAATTGGCATATAGGTCTAAATTCATAAATGAGATGGGAATTCTTTGGAAAACACAATTTTTAAAAAGAATGAGTAGACTGTCAAAGCCAAAAGCCATAGATCTACGAATTGGGGACTGGGTTATCATACCCTCCACCTTCAACAAAAGAACTGACTGGAAAACGGCTAAAATTGTAGACATTGTGATCGGTAGCGATGAAATTGTCCGCACTGTACAAGTTGATTATAATAACAAACAATTCTGGCGTCCCGCAAACGGTTTAATCAAATTAACTCGTGGGGAAGAAAAACTGTAACGGTACCACACATGTCGAAATAGTGGAAAGAATAATGTTGATGTCATCGTTTAAATTGTATGTATTGTATTTTCATAAAATTGTAAATTGTGAATAATTAATTTAATATTGGACCTACAAAAGTTATTGATTACTGATTTATTGATTACAGTTAATAAAGATTATTGATCATTGTACTGCTTCAAGTTGAGTTAATCGATCATCATGTTCAGATTCGGAATTTCCAAAAACGATTATGTCATCCATGATATTCTTCACTCTAGGAAGGTTCGCAATCACGCGTTGAACCATGTACTGGAATATTTCGGGTGCAGACGAAATTTCAAAAAACAATCTTTTGTACCGGTATGCTCCAATTTCAGTGATTATTTTCAGAAAACCAAAATCAAAAGTGTTCTTACCGAAAGGATATAAGATTGATCGCCCGAAAGAGGCTTTTTTATTTTTCGACGACAATATAATTGATAATATAGTCAAATATTCAAACATCAAAGGTAAAAATTTGAAACCAACTAATGGGTTGGAAATAAAAGCGTTTATTGGCCTTTTATTGACTGCAGGGGTCAATAGCCAAAACAATATAGACTACAGTGAATTTTGACAAAATTTTTTTGGCAACCCCATTTTCAAGGCCACAATGGAGCAAAATAAATTCAAAACCATCTTCGTTTTGACGACAAAGAAAGTCGATCTAGTAGAAAAATCAATGATAAATTAGCACCTATTAGAGAATTATGAGATTAATTCATCAAAAATTAAAAAAATTACTATATTCCTAGTAAATTCCTTACTATTGACGAGCAGCTTGTACCCTTTAATTGGTTTCAAACAATTTATTCCAAGCAAACCTGACAAACATGGAATGAAGATATGGTGGATAGTAGATAATGAAAATTCTTATCCATTGAATGCAATTCACTATCTTGGAAAGGTTGGAAACAGTAGAGCGACAAATGTTTCGCAAAACATTGTGGAAGAGTCTTTGTCAATAAACAATTGTCTCCTTAGAGCTTACTGTTCATTTTCATCTTACGTTATCAGCACGAAACGATGGCTGAAGCTAAAGAAGCAATCACGATCAAATTGGATGGGAATTATGTCCATTGGAAGGTCAGGTTGAGGACCTACCTGGGATACCGGGATTGCCTTGAAGCTATTGAGATGGACCTCAGCATCAATGAAAAAAAAAGCATTGCGCAAAAAGACAAACGGCTCTCAACCTAATTTTCCAATGTTTGAATGACTCAGACCTGAGTTTGGTCAGTGAATCAACATCTGCTTTTCAGGCTTGGACGACGATCAAAGACACGTATGAGGAATCATCTGGTGCGGTGGTACATAGTAAACTGGTTCAATGGCTGAATTTAAAAGTTGAAGCTGGGACTGTGAAAAACGACATAGTCAAATTTTCACTGCTGACAAACGAGATTGAATCACTTATTAGAGCCAGGTTACCAGAAGCATTCAAGACACACGCTCTAATCGCTAAATTGCCAAAAGAGCTGGATTCAATAACAAGTGGCTTTATCACGACCAAATTGAGTGATTTGCTTTTCAACAATGTCAAAAATTCAGCTATTTCGAAGGATATCCGATGGCGATATGTGGTGTGTTAATATATTAATTTGTTAATATGTTTACAGTTAATAAATTTATTCATTTGCTGTTTTGGTTCAGTTACATATCCCGAGTGCTGTCATGGATGAACCTCGTGGTCTGGCTTTCGGTGGTCGTTTTATTTGGGCCGTATGTCTTCTTTCGAATTTATTTAATGACGCGTTCCAGACGGGCGCCATTATACGTCGTAGAACTTTCCTTTCAAATCGGGCCAATTGAACCTCCTTAGTAGCTGATGTTGGCCATGTTTCACAGGCGTAAGTCAAGATTGGTCGTAGTAAAGTTTTGTACAAGGTAATCTTTGTTTTCGTTGATAATAAACGTGATGAGAATAAACCGTCAGACCCATAAGGCCCTTATTTGAGTTAGCCATTCTTGTATCTATTTCCTGACTAATGTCGTTAAAGGTAAGCATCGATCCTAGGTATTTGAATTTTGATACTTTTTTAAAGAGGTATATTGTGATATATCATATATATACAGTTAAAAACGTTTAATAGTGATCAAGTTTAATAATCAAAAATAATACATGTTTTTCCAGGTATTTTATAACCCAGTTGAATACTTCCTACTTTTTATTAAATTGTCCACTAGTCTTTCATCTCTATAAATTGATTTACTTTTAATATTACTAATGGAGGTAATTGACTCAAACGCTTTTGATGAATGGAAAATTATGGTGTAATAATTTCACCTTCCATTTGAAATAACGGTCTGTCATTGATATGACCTTCAATCTCCATTAAAATGGTAATCAATTCTTCGTCAGTAACATTCTTCTTTCGAAAAGTAATACTTGCTAACGAATTCTTAATTGTACGATTCATTCTTTCGTAGAAACCTTCCCGCCACGGAGCAGCAACTGCTTGTCTAATCCATTTAAACGGTTGGTCATAATTAATTCTCTTCAAATCATCCATAAACTCTAATAAATGTTTCCGAATTTTAACAAATTGGGTTCCATTATCCGAATATATGGTGTGTGGCACACCATATCTTGCAAATAATTTTTGCATAGCTAAAAGAGTGGTTTCTGATGAAATATCTTTCAACATTTCCAGATGTATTGCTCTTGTGGTGGCACATGAAAAAATTAATCCATAATTGACTTTTTATTTAAATTGGTACTCCAGTCCATATCGAATTGTAATATTCAATTCCAATAATTATTTCAATTGGATAATTTGAAATAGGTCTTTCATTGTTCAATGAAAATCCAAGATCTTGAATTTTATTGAATTGATCAGTGCTTAATGTATTTAACACTAATCCTTTTAAATCTTGAACAACGTTAAATGCAACATTCATTTTAAATAAACCATCATGTCATTGTATTGATCCTTCTGTAGACCGATCACTATGTAATGTTTGCGATGCAATTGGGGAATTGATATTGACTTTCTTGGAACCAGTTATAGGCAAATTCAATTTTTTAGCCATCTTTTCCGTTATTATAGATCGGCCACAACCACTGTCCAACAGAATACGAACAGGTTGATGATGAATGTAGCCAACCATTGTTTGATACAACAATTGATTCGACTGGTTTCTCACCATTGTTGCAACCAAATTTGATTGTGCACGGTGTTTCTTTTCAAATTCGGTACACACCACTGATGAATGTGGTTCTTTGCATACTGGACATAGGTATGGTGATTACAAATTTCCACTTTGTGACCAACAATTAAACATCTCATACACATGTTTTTATTCACTACAATTTGACGTCTTTCGCTTGCAGTATAACGTTGACATCTTCTTGCATTATGGTTTTCTGAACAAATTTGACATTTTAATTGTTCATCGTTTACAATTGGTTTTTTACTCTTGTTATTGAATCTATTTTCTTTCTTGTTCATTTCACTCTTGTCAACTTCTCCTTTATCTGTTAACTCCTTGATCTTGATCATGTTCTCAACTTCATATTTTAAAAATGAAACTAAAATATCGCCATTAATAATTTTATATTCGTTCCAAAATTTATCAACTATTGCACTTGACAATTTTTTAGTCAATGAACGGAAAAACACACTGTTAATGTACTCTTCTCCACTATTACAATCATTTAGTGTTTGTAAACATTCTTCAATATTAACCATGAAATCTCTTATTTGTTCACACGTACAATATTTCCCTAGAACTTGGGATTTGTCCAATCTTGTTTGTACTTCCATTCGAATTCGATAAGAATCAGAATACTTTTGTTTTATTCGTTGTTTAGCAACAAACAATCCTTCAACTGTCGGTTGAAGACCATAAATCATTCCTTTACTATGTTCTCCTGTTAAATTCTTGAATGCAATGAATTGTTGATGTGGTTGATAACGTTCGTTTTCATAGGTTATTGTGAATAGTTTTTCAAACTGAAGATAATTGCAATGAGTTCCATCAAACTTTGGCAATTTTAAATCTTTGTCATTAGAAACCACTGGAAGTTTGGATTCTTGTCTTGCGTTTTCTTGGTTAACTTCTTGTTCTTGTTCTTGTTCTTGCTCTTGTTCTTGTTCTTGACTATTTCCTTGATCACCATCATCATGTTCTTGGATCCATGTCATGGCACCAAATTATTGTGATATGCAGTTAAAAACGTTTAATAGTGATCAAGTTTAATAATCAAAAATAATAATAATTTAGAATATGTAATATAGTTTGATAATAAGTTCGATTCAAATCGAACTTATTATGATATTTATAGTCAGTGATGTTTAATAACTGACTTACTTATTATTTTATCTTTATAAACATTATTAAAATCTTTTCATGGTGACAGATTTTCATGGTGACAAAAAGAGCTATGGAAAAATTTGATCGTTTTTTTAACCAAGTTTTGGCATTTTTAGAAATTGATCCATTACCGGTCGAGGTTATTTGGAAGTTTATTGAAAAGTTGGAAACGTGTTTTGATGAATTGTCTTGTCCGTTGGTAGACATTAATGACGAAAGTATCGTTGTTAAAGAAAGTTTAGAGTTGAAGCTTAATTATGTTATGGAAAAATTCAAGGTCAAGTTGGGAAAAAGTTCTTCAAATAAAAAGTCACATGGACTGCCTAGAGAATCGGTTCCAGTTTGGGGTGGTGAACCGTATTTATTCCCACCATTTTGGTTTTCAATTAAGAGTCGTATTTTGTCGGTTGACAATATGTCAGACAGTGAGAAATTGAGTCGAGTTTTGTCAGCTTTACCAGAGTCAGTGCGTTTGATTGTTTTTGGTTTATCTTTGGATGAATTGGAATTGGTCCTAAAACGAAAGTTTTTGTCGTTCAATACTCTTTCGGAGTTTTTGGTTTTAAAATTATCAAAAGTTAAGGTTGAGAATAATGACGATGTGTTAGTTCTCAAAGAAATTTTAGTTATCTTAGAAAGTTCTCAACGTTTGGCAAGTTCGATTGTTGAATTAAATGGGCAAAGCGACTTGTTATTCAAAATGAACAATACTATTTTTGGTTCGATTTTTTGTTTGTTGCCATCTGAATTACAAAAGAAATTTGTTGATAAGTTTCAATTGGAAGATGTGTCTAATTTGATACAGTTTGTTAATGATGAAGTGGAAAAGAAGATTGCTCATATTCGTTTCTTGGGAAATTCGTCTGTTCTGAAGCAAAGTAAAGTCAAGGTTGTGCAGGATAAACAAAAGGAGTCTAAAAATTCATCGTTTGTTTGTTATTATTGTAAAGAAGCAGGCCATTTGGTAAAGAATTGTTTAGTTTTGAAGGAATTGAAATGTTTTAAGTGCAATGAAAAAGGTCATATTGCAAAAAATTGTAAAGTTTCTGATGCAATTAAATCTACTTCTGATATCTATGATAACGAGTTTTTGTTTGATGCTATGATCGATGAAAAAAAAGTCACGTGCTTATTAGATACTGGTGCAAAAAGTAGTATTTTACCTGAGAGTTTATTTCCGGTTCAGCCGGGTACCGAAACCAAGTATTTTGGTACGGTTAACAAGCAAGATGTATTTGCAACGAAAGGTCCAATAACTAAAACCTTAGTTGTAAATGATGGTTTAGAATTAAGATTCGATACGTATGTTGGAAATACGTCGTTTCCAATAATTGGTCGAGACTTTATTAAAAAGTATAAAGTTAAGTGGAATGATGAACGAATGATTGGTGAATCGTTAGATAAAGTAAAGTTTACATTAGGTCAAGCTGATGTTGATGAACATGATGGTTTGTCGGCATTATTTTTTACGGCTTATCTGATGATTTGGAAGATATTTCATTGGATAAGAAACAGAATGATTTGAGTAAAACTTGTAAAGAAATGAAATCGTTGTTGGATAAATGAGTTGTTTGTCTGATGGTTTGGGTCATTTCGAAATAAGTAGTCAAACATCGAATTTGTTAGTGTTCGTCCTGGTACGGTTCCGATTTGTAAGCCTGAGAGACGTTTTGCTATCCATTTGATGAATCGAGCTAGAGAAAGTGTAGACGAAATGATTTCTTTGGGTGTGATAAAGCCAAGTTCGAGTGAGTGGTGTTTTCAAGTAGTTCCGATTATAAAACCAGACGGAACAGTTCGTGTTTGTGTGGATTATCGTCCGTTGAATGATGTTTGCAAGTTTGATGCCTTTCCAATGCCGAGAGTTCCGGTTGAACTTTCCAACCGGACCCATACTAGTGACCATCATCGCCGACAACGTTCCAACCGTAACGACTATCCAACTCACACTCGTTCTATCACAAATCGAAATAGAAACAGGCGATCGCCCTATAGCGCCAACCAACGTTCTAACGAAGTAATAGAACGCCACAACCAGCTCCCAACTCCGGGATGCATCATCACGGTCACATGGCGACATCCAAACGATGATCGCCATGGCAAGACACTCGCAGGGCTGGTCACAGAAGCCACGCCCTGTGAACACGCTCACCTTTACGACCTAGTCCGCAATGAAGACAACATCGAACTTAAATTTCACAACCTTGAAAGCTCCCAACTGATACTAGACAGATTGGACACAATTGATTCCATCACGTACCAAAAGAAAACAGACAAACCGGCAATAAAATACGTAGTAATGGGACTTGCTCCCGATAATACTGCCGACTTCATTGAACGATATGTTACCTTCAATCATCAAAAAAGGGAACCAACTACAAAACCCAGGGTCAAGGTCATCTACCAAGGCCCTGGCGCTAAAGAAGATATAGCGGTGGCGGCATTCGCCACCGACTCCGAACATATCGCTGCCCAGGTAGCCCGGACCGAACATTTACGTTTCGGTCCGTGGCAACTAAAGACCTGGGCATTCACCGACTACAACATGTGCCACCAGTGCCATGTACCCTTCCATCACACCAACCAATGCAGACGCACCCCAGCATGCAGCGTCTGCGGGGACACAAATCACCCGGCACAGAGCTGCCCGGACACCAACAATAAAACCGTTCATTACTGCATGAGCTGCAAAATGAACGGGCACACTTCATACTATCGAAACTGTCCCGTTTACCTGGCACTAAACCGCCAACACTTTCTCAACTAGTTCTGGACAGACACTCATGAAATCGGGAGCGAGGAAACAGATGAGAAGTTGCAAACGCGGTCGACGGTGGCAGAGGAACGAGCGGTCTAATCCAACTACAGTTTCTTTTTTTTTTTCATTATTCAATAAACCTATATATTTTAATCACTCATATGCAATAATCACAATATAAATAAACTATTTATAACATCACACAATACATATACACTTTTCTCTATTGTTAACACATCAATTGTTTCGGTGAGACAGCAGTCAGCTTCCCTCGCGCTCTGTCTCACCTCGCTTCAAATAAAGATGTTACTAAGGAAAAAAAATTAGACGATCATTTAGAGCATGTTAGACAAGTATTTGTGCGATTGAATGATGCTGGTCTTAAGATTAATGAAAAAAAGTGTCGTTTTGCTGTTGATGAAATTGTGTTTCTTGGATTCAAGATTCATAATAATTCCCGTGGTTTGTCAAATGATAAGATAAAAGTGATGAAAGAGTTTCCAGTTCCAAAGAACGTGAAAGAAGTTCAACGATTTATTGGTTTGACCAATTATTTTAGAGGATTAATTCCTGATTATGCTAATTTGATTCGTCCGTTTTATGAATTGGTCAAATTAAAGAACAAGACTAAGTTTAATTGGTCTGATTGTCATATGGATGCATTTATAAAGTTAAAGGACCGAATGTGTTCAAATCCGGTGGTTAGATTACCTGATTTGAAATCACCGTTTATAGTGAAAACCGATGCTTGTCAAACTGGTATGGGTGCTGTACTAATACAAGAATCAGATAGTCAAAGACATGTTGTTGAGTACGCCAGTAAGATGTTCAATTCGACAGAGTTAAAGTATTCTACCATTGAAAAAGAAGCATTAGCTATCATATGGGCTTTAAAGAAATGGCGACCATATTTATTGGGAGCGAGTTTTAAATTCGAATCAGATCATCGTCCGTTGCAATGGATTCGTGGAATGAGGAATTCTACTGGAAAACTAGGAAAATGGGCGTTGTTGTTAGAAGAGTTTGAGTCTTTCAATGTTGAATATATTCCTGGAACCAAGAATGGAGATGCTGATGCGTTCAGTCGTATCATTGCTGTATTAGAAGACCAAGATGACGTTGGCGATGATGAGTTAGTAAGAGAACATCCAGATTGGTTTGTCAATGATGGAAACAGAATCAGATATGTCAAGGATGGATCTAGACGATTATGGATTCCGAAGCTTAATCGTTTAGAAGTTATGAAAGAAGCACATGATAAGAATTGTCATGTTGGCGTTGAAAGAACATTAGTATTTTTAAAAACTCGTGTTTTTTGGCCAAAGATGGTTAAAAATGTAAAACAGTTTGTAAAGAAATGTCGTGTTTGTGCTATTAATAAGCCGTCATCGATTGATTTGGCTCCGTTGGATCCAGTTTCTACTGGTAATTTAAAGCCTTTACAGAGTTGGTCAGTTGATATAATTGGTCCGTTAACAAGAACGCGTTTGGGTCATAAGTACATAATTGTAGCCGTGGACAGGATTTCTAAATGGACTGAGGCTGGTCCTTTGTCTGTGATTGATACGTCGTCGATCATCGATTGGATTAAAAACGTGATTATAAACAGATTTGGAATACCATTGCACATGAGTACTGATCGAGGGTCCCAGTTTGAATCGAGACAATTTCATGATTTTATTGTACAATATGGAATTAATCATCAGTTGTCGACGCCTTATCATCATCAGTCAAATGGCTTGGCTGAACGTTTTAATCGTACTTTGGAACAATTGCTTCGTTCTTTCGGGGGGAGTGAAGATGAGTGGGATAATAACATACAAAAAGCTTTGTTGGTGTATCGAACTACAAGACATTCGGTTACATTGTTTTCACCGTTTGAAATTTTGTATGGACAAGTTCCAAGATTAGAATTTGATGTTAAATATGAAACTAATCAGTTGAATAGTGATAGTCGAGAAGTTGTTCAGAGAAAAGTGAAATCAAGACTTGTTGGTGCAGAAAGGAAAATGAAGTTAGTTTATGATCGTCGTAATAGAAAGACCAAGTTATTGCGTGATTTTCATAATTGTCGGGTGTATTGGAAACAATTCACAAACAAGTCAAAGTTAGTTCCGTTGTTTAAAGGACCGTTTATGGCACAAAGGACTTTAAATCCGTTAAATTATAAAATTATTGGTCAAGATAGAAAGTCAAAAATAGTGAACATCAATCAGTTAAAGTTATGTCATAACGAAACGTTGTCATTGGATAATATTAGAGATCGTGGTCGGCCACGATCTCGAGAAGAAGGTGTAATATAGTTTGATATTTATAGTCAGTGATGAAATAATAATAAATAGATCAATTGTGGTCAATATTTATATTGACCACAATTCTTTTCGACAGGTAGAATACTTTAACATGACGTTTCGTAACAGGTATAACTACTTTAAGGGATGTTATGGATGGTTAATTTCTTGAAACGCACATGTATTTCGTTTTGTTCTTGTTTACGTTCAATCCCATAATTTTTGCAGAGGATAGAAATCTCTTTGTCAGGGTAGTAACTTGTTCGATTGATTCTCCCATTATGGCTATGTCGTCGGCGAAGACTAATATTGGGTTAGCTTTGTAATACTGTTTGAGTTTTTATCAGTATCAATCGTATCCATGTATCCAGTTTCGCGAATTATCTTTTCCAATGCTAGGTTAAAATGACCACATCTACCACTGAAAGGTTGCAACTGTTCATCAATGCAAACAATTGCGGACCTGGATTGTAGCATTCTTGAATTTTTTTTTTTTTTTTTTTGAAAACAAAAGAAACCTTTATTTTATGTATTAATATAAAGGTGTAGTAAACAAACAAATAATAAAAATAAAAAAAATACTATCGATTATAGCCTAGCATTCTTGAATGTTTTATTAAATTTGGATAATTGCAGTTCACCAATTGCAGCCAATTTATTTCTTGGTTTATGTGTTTCTGGATTGCGATTCAAGCGAGACTCTTTGGTTTCAATATTGTCAAATCGAATGAATCGAAGTATTTCTTTGAATCTCTCTCGTGACATAGACGAATAGAAAAATGAAACGCTTTTGTCAGGTTGATACTGCCAAAGATCGAAAAGTGGAGTTCGTTTTAGCTTTGTCACGCCGGAATGTTTCGATGCTTGCTTGATCTATGTGGGAATAATCTTCTCATAGTCGATTCAAATCAAATTAAAAGAGTGGAGGAATGTTCATGAATAGACGTATCTTGTTCATCATAGCTATCACCATCAAATTCGATTGCTAAATAGCATTTAAAAATTGATTTATTTTTCTTATTGTGATTTTGACTTTTGGAAATTGTAAAACAAAGTATCTAGTGTAAACACAAATTATTATTTGGCACGTACAAAACGAAACGACGCGACAATCAATTTCCGGTAACAAGTTTGTAAAATGATGAAATATTTATTGAATTGAAACACAAGAAAGAATTTTACAGTTGAAGCAAAAAACGAGAGCCAAGAAACGAATGAAAAACGGAATGTTGCTCCTGACGCATTAAAAAGCAACCTTCATTTACAGTTAACAGCACTATGAAAGGTACAAGTACTCGATTGTTTTTATCGATCCTTCTAGAAAGTTCTCGAAGTTAGAAGCGGAAACGAGAAAAGGCGCGCAATATGATCTATTCCTTTCAATTCTCTGCCAATCTGGGAAAGTTCATTTTGTTTGTTTCTGATATAATCAACTCTATAATATCGTTTGATAAAAACAGTTGAAATGTCTCTTGTGGCGAAACGAAGTCGAAAACGAAGACGAAACTTTCTTATCGTGCTATACCACGCACGAGGTGCTTGCTTAACGGGGCCATATAGGGCCTTTTTTAGTTTCCAGCATTTGTCATTGAATTCTTTCGGAGGAGTTACATAAACATCGCCCACAAGGTCCGAGTTCAGAAACGCAGAGGATATGTCCAATTGTTTGATCATCAACCGCTTCGTCAATGCAAGGCTGGAAAAAAATGGATAGCTTAGAACTATATTTTAAAAATGAAGTTTCCAAGCTTGGTCTGGGAGAAGGGCCAAATGTTTCAGAAGTAGAAGGAGATTTTTATCTCGGGAACAAATGGCTGGTACGGGCATCTGCCCTATATGCCGCAATCCATGACCAATCGCCATCGGAGGGAAAGTCATTTGTGACGATACCCAACGTCATGAAACTTATATGAGTTGGATATGCAAGTTTATTTACTAGAGAACAAGGAATACATCAATAAACTTACATTCTTGGGCATGAAAATATTAAAACATTAAAACATGAATCACTGAACTGATATACTTAAGCGTGAGGACGAGAACCGACAACTGTGCGGCTATATGAACATGTCGGTTTCGTTCCATCGATTTTACTATCGATGTATCGTTTTACGTTTTGC
>CM055090.1:7527711-7715211 GCA_029204025.1 Blomia tropicalis
TTTTGGATGCAATTCGTGAAACCAAATTCCGAACAAAAAATATCTTTTTCTGAGACCTCTACAAAATAGAAAATTGCATACGGAATTGACCAAACTGAGTCCAGTCAAAGCTGCCATCAAAGCATTGAAACCAGCAGGACAATACACATGTCCAAGAGTAGGGACAACCAAAGAGATCAAAGACACGTATTTCGACGAATGGAATAACCCAACATTCAGTATTGTTTTATACAAATAAAAAAAGATGACACGTCACATATGACGGGCTACCTTACAACAGTATTTAGGATCAATTACTATACTAAAGATTGAGTCGATCAAAGCATAAACCCAACAAAAAGTAAAAATACAATTTCCAAAAAACATTAAGTCAAAAGGTAAGGATATTACATATTCATATATGTTGATAAAAGTTAATGAATAAATTATCTATAATTCGTTCACCTATGAACATATTGGTTTCATAAACTAAATGCGCAAGAACCTAATGATTTACAATGAAATAGTAGCACAAAAGAGCAGTATCCATTAACACCAGACTCAACACAATCTGGTTGGTCTCTCTCTTTCTCTCTCGCCCTCTCTTTAGCTCTAATCAGGATCAGATCATCGTTTGAACACATGTTTTCATATTAATAAATATAAGGCTCGACTAAAATTGTAATATGAAGATATGAAGTAGCCTAACTTGCACTTGGTGTTCTCGGTTCCATTTAATATTGAACCCAGTGAACCAAAGCGAATGCAAACCAAATTTGCAATTTATATAAATCATAACATATCAGAATACAACAACTATTGTGGTAATATAAACATGAATTCCATTAATACTGATATAGTCGAAAAATAGTTCAAAATGTTTTTATTATTGCTTGTTTTTTTATTTAGTTGATAATGTTTTTTCTTGATTTTATTTGTTGGTAAAAATCATTTTTATATAAAATAAAAATAATGCAAAAAAACAGGTAAAAGTAATTGAAAATGATCCAATTGAACAAACGGAAAACAAGAACAAAGTAATCCGATAATATAAGCAAAATTAATCGAAAGTAAAAAATCACGATTAGTAATAATAGTCCATTATTTGCCACTGTAATCAATGGTTGGAATAAACAAAAAAAGTGAAAGTAAAATTCCATTCATATAACAAATAAGTTAATCATTGAAAAAGGTTCACAAGGTAACTGATTTGTGAGTGAGTGATTGAGTGAATGAATGAATGAATGAACGAACGAATGAGTGGAGAAAAGATTCCATCCTTCAATTGGTTTGTTGGGTTTCACTCAACCAATCTACGCTCGTGGAATAATGGGATTTTCCCATTTAAAATTGCAAACTATGGAATTTATTGACGGATTTTAGTTTGCTCTAGACAATCCAATCTATATTCAATGAGAGATTTTTTTCTTCTCTGATAAACGTTCAACTAAATATATTTGAATCTAAATTTCATAGGATTGTATTGACAATCATTCAGTGGCAATTGGAAACAATTTACAATACAATTCGATGCTGGTACTTTGTTCAAACATTTTTTTTACGCGCGCGTCACACAAAAATAGAAGAATTGAACGCACAAGCAGCCAATCACATTGTTGGAATAGTGAGGCTCTTTTACACAATGGCAATAGTAAATGGCAACTTGACGTATGTCGAATCAAATTTGTTCACATTCGATATATAATTTATTGCCATTTCCCTTCAATCTCGATTGATGAGCCTGTCTGATGTCCTATGTCTAGTTGCGAGTTCAAGTTTTATATATTTGTATTGGAACTTGGACGTGCAATGAACAACAATTGTTCAATGTGATCCAAACACATTTTATATACTTGCTTGTAAACAAAAGAAAATATTTTTTTTATAGAAAAAAATCACTATAAACTGCAGTATAATATTGATCGGTGGTTTTGTTTCATTTTGAGTGGCGACGGAAACCACTGTAAAGAAACAACTTGATCAAACTATCATATTAAAAAAAAGGTAAAAAGAAAACAAGGTCATGAAACAAAATTAATGTTTAACCATTGTTCAGCGTTTAAATTTTAATTGTTCGATTACTTTTAAAGTTTAAACTAAAATAGCGAGGAAACAATGATCAATTGATTGATTCAATGATCATCATCATATTTTAAGAATCATCAAAAATTGTTCAAAACTTTTTAAAATTGTACACCAAATAAACCTTCACTTGAAATAGTTTCCAAGTCCTTTTCCAATTAAAAGAATATTAATGAAAATTAATATTTTTGTTTATATAGAGTTCACTACAACTACAAAATCTGGGTTTAACAATATTATTCTAAAAATACGAATGTAAATGGTTTACTTTCCATTTACAATCTATTAAAATGTATAAGCTTTTAACACCTTTTAAATCTTTTAGCATCTTTATCTCTTTTCCACTCTCATTTCCTTTTCTAATAAATTTAATTATATTTTATTATTATTGTTATTATAATAATTTAAGTGGGATAGGCTATTCATCTTATCTGTAAAAGAGAATTCCATAGAAAAAGAACTTTCACTCAATTTTTTTAAGCTACTTTATAATTGAAGCCAATATTTACGTTTAGCAAAAAAAAAAGAAGAAAAGTTATTTCAAAATTAAATAAAAATTTTGACATTAAATCTTCATATCATAATATGATCGATCATAAAAAGTTAATCAATTAATGGATTGTAATATTTCGATCGTAATATGGCAAAGACAGATTTTGGTGACATATCACTAAACACAAAAGGTGCATTATTCCATATATAACTTAAATTTAACTTTTTCTATTGTTTGTTTAATGCAACATAGAAAAATAACGTAAAAAGCCAAATATTAATCAAACTTTACATCATTTCCATCAACTTATTCGGCCATTGTTCCAATGTTGTTGAACCACCATAAAATCTCGATAACCACCATGAAATAGGTTCAACTTGAAATAGAACACCTTGACAAAATCCAAATCGTAAATTGACAAGAATGTGTTTATTTCCTAAACATAAATGATTAGCATACGTGTAAAATAGTCAAACATATAAAAGAACATACAAGTCTGGCACTTGGCCCAATTCTCAAACATCAATTTACAAAATGTGTGTAGCTCACGATAATAATAAATCTGCAAATGAACAAGCAATATGTTTGATAAAAAATGAAATAAACATAAGCAAGTGATATTCTTACAATAAAAAAATAAAAACATGGTTTCTTAAAAGGACATAAAATAAAGGATGATAATATGCGGATCGATGTATGAGGTGACGGCAGATGACCAAATAACTGATGGGCATGGGGTCCTTGCAGGTTGTCCCTCTTTTTATGTTGCGATCGTGTACATGCTGTTCACAAATATCGTCACTCAGTGGACTCATAACTTTGAACTCCTCTCCTATCATGTATAGTTCAACTTTGTTCAACAACATCCTCCCGGGCGACAAGAAGTAGTCTCAACAAGATTTCTACCAAGATCTCCTGCCACAAAACGCTTGCTCCCAAATTTCTGTCGATAAATATCCAAGGTAAATTCTTGCGTTTGTCGATGATCAACTGCTGAGGTATTCGTCGTTAATTGAGTTTGATGTCCCGCATCAGCAATCTTATCTTTCCACTTAAGGACTTTGTTAGTATGCTCACACGTTCGCTTCATATTCGAGCGATCATCCCAACATCGTTCTAGACTCGTAGCCTTAACTGAAATAGCGTCAACTTTACCTACATCTTGATTCGGGTTAATTCTTGCATTTGAGAATACTTGAACAAGTTCCATCATAAAATATAACAGTAGTTTTAGTATAACATCCCGCAGTTCATATAACGATTGTGATTTGTAAATCCGTGCTATATTTTTTGATCTCGCGACCAATTTTGATTTCTTGACAACATGATTCCCATTGGTATAACTCGCATTTCCAACCGTGTTTTGTTGTGCATCACAACATGTCAAGACTTCTTCCTTGTTATTAATAGATCGCGGAATAACGTTATTTATCAATTGCGTTTTCTTCATCAATTCGTTAGCAACTGAAATATCCGACTGCTTCGAGACATCTTTGTCTTTCGTCTTTTCATTCCAAAGAATATCGCTTGATGAACTCTTTGCACGTTCGTGTTCCTCCAATGACCTGACCTCATGAAAATAATCATTTGAACATTCATCTTCTTTACTTTGAGTCACAACGTCCACTGGAGTAGCATTGATTTCGACTGAACCTTCTTTCTCGTGGTACCGCGTATTATCTGACGATGGAATGAATCGTCTTGACTCTAAACAATAATTTCCACCGATGGTTTCCAATACTCGACAAGTAGGTTTGAAGAATATATACATTTGATCGAGTCCAACAATAATTCGGTTGCATGAGATATCTTCAGAGACATAAGCACATATCTTTATTTGATGCGTTCCAACATCCACGTTAAATTTTGCAGTCTTATTCATGATTTTAGTCGAACCATTGTCAAACCAAGAGACTGTGATAGGTTTCGCATCCATAATTAATGGTCGTTGCACAAGACTAGGATTAACTACAGAAATAGTTGCACCCGTGTCAATATATATCGCGCATTCTTTTTCGTCCGTTCTTCCGTTCAGTATTAATTCCACGTCCTTTTCTGCGCTTATTCGTTCAATTCGGTTTACAACTTCATTGCGAGAGAATTGTTGTGATGACGATGTTAACGTCAATTGTCTGTCAACATGAAACGTCGTTGCGTGATTGCCTTGACAAGTAGCACATTTGACCATACCCAATCTACGACAGCTTCGAATCATATGTCCAGGCAAGAAACAGTTGTTGCACAGTCTTTGTTCTCGGATCTTGTCTCTTTTTCCTTCAATTGAAATATTAGCATCGCATTCAGTGGGGAAATGTCCTTCCTCATTACAAAAGGTACAAAGACTACGTCGTGGTGATGACCGCGTGCTTGATGATACTTCTTGACGAGTAGGCTGAATAGCTGCTACCATTTCTCGATTAAATTGCTTCGGTTCAGTCTTTCGTTTATCAACAATCGTTGGACCATACAAAATTGAAGCGCTGATTGCTTCCTCTTTCATTTCCTTAATTCGTTCTATCATGGTTTCCAACGTTCGACATGTTGCAAACATTTTTGTCGCCTTCCGTGTCCAGAAGCATTTAGCGATTTTTTGTCGTAACAGGTCGATTTTTCCTTGATGTTCAGGACCCAATCGTTTTAATAAATTTCGTAGTTCAATAGTCTGATTCAATAACTGTTTCAACCCGGCTTCATCCGATTCATTTTTTATGCTTGGTAACATTGCCACCTTCTTATCGACGTACCAATTGATCTGATCGGTGTTTTCATAAAACGTTGTTAGTTCTTCCCAACATTCTCGTAATCGGAGTCCATCTGCCTTCCATGTATTCCATTGTGACCTTGCTTCATCTTCCAGCAAGCCGTAAATGAGGATTCCTTTGTAAGCTTCTGTGGAATGCTGGTGATTTAAGATCGACTCTTCAACCATTTCTTTAAACGTGGGCCATTGCCCCAAATTGCCATCAAATTTTGATATGGATTGCGCAACATCCATCAACGGCTCATCCCGGTACGACCATGATTGTTTATTCTCTTCCTTCTTCGTCTTTTCTTGATCTAATATTTTGTCTACCTCATCTTCATCGTCCGTAAATTCGAGATTGATCGTGGCCTCCATTCTTTTGATCATATTGTGATATTTGTCCCAACGGGACTTCTCATCTTCTGACTTGCAATTAATCCTTTTTGAATCGAGAGCACTCCTTACATCAATAACTTCTTTTAACGATACGTTGCTACGTTTGATCATTGACCGAATTCGTATCTTCAAGCCTTGGTCCGTGAGGTTCTTGCTTTCCATGATATAATTGACTTGAAGATAACGATGTCCAAATGAAATACGATTGCAATACCAATTTGAATAAGAGATGCCCACACTTGAAATAAAGATGTTGATGAACCACCATAAAATCTCGATAACCACCATGAAATAGGTTCAACTTGAAATAGAACACCTTGACAAAATCCAAATCGTAAATTGACAAGAATGTGTTTATTTCCTAAACATAAATGATTAGCATACGTGTAAAATAGTCAAACATATAAAAGAACATACAAGTCTGGCACTTGGCCCAATTCTCAAACATCAATTTACAAAATGTGTGTAGCTCACGATAATAATAAATCTGCAAATGAACAAGCAATATGTTTGATAAAAAATGAAATAAACATAAGCAAGTGATATTCTTACAATAAAAAAATAAAAACATGGTTTCTTAAAAGGACATAAAATAAAGGATGATAATATGCGGATCGATGTATGAGGTGACGGCAGATGACCAAATAACTGATGGGCATGGGGTCCTTGCAGGTTGTCCCTCTTTTTATGTTGCGATCGTGTACATGCTGTTCACAAATATCGTCACTCAGTGGACTCATAACTTTGAACTCATCTCCTATCATGTATAGTTCAACTTTGTTCAACAACATTCCAAAATGTCATCACACCAAAAAAGAGCAAGAAAATTTGAACGGAAAAAAATTGGGTTGCAATGAAGAGAAAAAATCATTTTTTTTGCTTATTTAAACAGGAAACTTGTTTGCGTAACAATCAAATGTGAGACACACACAAAATTTATCGTTAAAAATAATAAAAATAAATGATCTTATTTCAACAAAAACAATAACGAATATGGAACAAGTAAATTATGGAATACTATAAAATTTAAATCAATGAAAAGTCACGTAAAATAACAGTTGAACTCGAATTAAATTTAAAGAAAAAATATAATAAATTTGAGTGCAAATTTAAAAATAGACAATCATAAACGCATGATAAATAAATTTGCACTATTATGAAACAAGTTTCCATTGAAATTCAATATAAATATAAAGTTACAAACGTTGACGATTTAGTAAAGCAATGCAGAGAAGCAATATGACGAATGAGCAACCCATTATATACGGAAAAAAGTGAACAAAACGGGATCTATATTTTAATCACGTCTTTAATTATAATTCACTAGCTGATTTCAATCAAATCAAGTACAAAAATTGTTTCACATATTCCCAAACGTTGGCGGGAAAAATCCGAAAACTTGAATGTTTCGTTGACATTTTATGAATAATTGAAATTTAGGTTTTTTACCATTGTTTTATACTTTTGGTTCATAATCGATTTGGCGTATAAACATATACAAAACATTGATATAACAAATATAATTATAATAATTAAAGAATAAATCAACCGATAAAAGAAGATTAACATACCATATTTATTTCGATGCTTATTTCGCGATTTATTTCGTGTCGATTGTGACGGAGACGATTGTCGAAACGTATGACGCTGTTGATAATATTGTTCAAATGGTACATAGATATTGAGGTAAAGACAATCCTCCGATTGATTACGTAGAAAAGGTAATTGTCGAATCAATCGATCTTGATATCGTTGAGAAATGTTACGATTTAGTTGATCATTGGTGGGCGTTGATTCACTGTTATTGGTGGTGGAAGAGGAATTCGGCACTTTGGGTAATGGTTGAGGACAAACCGGTGACAAGTGATTTGCTTGACGAACGCCACGCCAATGAACTGGCGCAACCGGTGGCATGAATCGAAGATTTCCTGATGGTGGACTTGCGTATGGAATGCCAAGAAACGCCTCCACCGGTGACAACTTTGTTGTTGATGATGATGATGATGTTGAAGAAGAAGAAGAACTTGATGTTGATTTATCATCATTTTTACTTTCATCACGAACAAATGTAATCACTATTCCTTGTAATGTTCCATATTTAGTATTAACCGTTCTAGGACTGTGCATCACATAATCGACATTGTCACCAAATGGTTCCGTAGGTTTACGTTGCCCTTTTGGTGGTGACGAAGATGAAGACGGCAAAGAAGCAATTGTTTCTTCATCATCCTCTTCTTCATCCTCATCTTCTTCATCGTCATCTTCATCGACATTGTTGGCACTTAATAACGCCGATTCCGGTAATGTTTCAACCGGCAAATCGTTTGATCGTTTCAATTTGAGCGAACTTGTATTGGTTAACATCGATGACAATGTCGACGATGAAGATGATGGTAATAATGTCGTTGTTGTAGATGGTGATGATGATGATAATAATGATGATGATGACAGAGATGGCGGTGGAGAGGTTGATCGAATATTATGTACTAAGGCTAGATAATCGTTGGTAGTGTTCAATAATGGTAATGATGATGATGATGATGATGATGATGATGGTGATGAAAGTGGTAACGGTGGTGAATGTAAGGCGTCAACATAAATGTGAAAATAACATTGAGTGAGAAACACGAACAACATAACATGGATAATATGATGATACAATCCAATCAATGGATTGAAATACATTTTCGATCCAGACGAACAATGATGAGCATGAAGAATATGAACGTATTCAGTATGCATCGATCGATGACAATGACAAATGGATTCAGAAAACCTATTCCCGGTTTGTCGGCAACATGCGATCATAGAGGCCATTATGGTTGGATAAAGGAAATAGATCTTTTACAATATAAAGTGAGTGAAAATATAAACAAAAAATTGCGTGAATAAATAGGAGGAAAATGCTAAACAACTGTCAGTAGCTTATCGACAATGTCATTGATTGCCACCATCATCATCATTATCCAAAATATGGAGATTGAAATCAAACCTTGAGGCAATTGATCAGTCATCTTTTATATTGTTTAGTCTCTAAACTATTGTTATGAATAGATTCAATTCTTTGTACTTGAATATTTTTCTAAAATGTTTCTCTTGTGTTTCAAACTCACACATCTATATATCAGATAAGCGAGATTGCACATTGAAAAAAAGCCACATATAAATATACACAAATTCAAATATACACGCGTTTTGTGTGTGTGTGCGTGTGTGTGCAAAGATTGGTTCAATGTGCACTATCAATTATGTGCAGACATAGGAAAACGAGACGATCATCCAAAAAGTCGGAAGAATGTTAAACACACACACACACATATAGAGAGAAAAATATGAGACGATGAATGATGATGATGACACAAAACAGACAGTTGAGTCGAGTGAACGAAGGGTGAATGATGACTGATTCGTGTGTGATTAACACACTGAATGAAGGAAGCACTAGAATTGTGTGTCTATGTGTGTATGTTGCCGAAATTAGTTGTCGAAATAATCAGTCGTCCATTCATTCATTCATTCATTCATACAAATATGAATGTCGTCGTTCTTGTTCAAATCCCAAAATGAGTTTCGCTTAAATGATTAATAATTCATTATCATCCAATGAAAGGCGGGAAAAATATTTAAGTAGTATATGGCCAATGTAATATAGTTCATCATTTTTTTTGTTACATAAATAGAAATAGATATTTATACTTCATGTAAGCAGCTTCAAATATGGCGACATCATAAGAAAAAGAAGAAGAATGATAAAGAAGAATGTTCCAATTATAGTTAGTCATTTTTAAGTTGCAATAACGATTACTGTTATAATTGAAAAATGTCAACAATGATTTAATCTTGATTTTATTTTCAAAATGAATTAATTGTTTTTATAGTTGACCATCTGTTTAAAATTTAAAAACAAAAATTATTAGTCATCAATTATTGTTAACATGTTATTGTTGAATAAATCATTAATTTTTTTGTTCTAATTATATGAATATACGCAAATAATGCAACGTTAAATATATATTATGTTTAATCGATTTGATAATAAATAAATAAATAAATGTTGAACCAACATAAAATAATAATAGTAACAATTCATGATTTTATCATCAACTATAAGTTAAGAATAGATTGAGTTGTTAGAACGATAGACAAAAATCAATTGATCAATGGTAAAACAACGTTGGTAACAAACGGAAATGGAAGATGAAAGAAGAGTGTGTTCAATAAAAAAAATGTTCAGGTATAGTTCATATACTATTGTGATGAAACTAAGTCGTAAACCGTTATGGTATTAAATAATTAATCCGTTACAATCACTCACGCTTGTATGGACTAGCATCGCTTTGGCATTTTACGTTGTTAACAATGGTTTACGGTTATTTAACCATGTTCATTCCTTTGTTCCCTCCCTCCTCCCTCTCTCTCTCTCTCTCTCTCTCTCTCTCTCTCTCTCTCTCTCTCTCTCTCTCTCTCTCTCTCTCTCTCTCTCTCTCTCTCTCTCTCTCTCTCTCTCTTCTCTCATTCTCACTCTCTTTCATTTTGTGCATGTCAACCAATTACCGTCACTATCACCAATGTGTCTGTGTTTGATGTGTTTCAATGCATCTTTGAATCTCCAATTTTCCTCCTCAACTTGAAACGATTTTTTTTTCTTTTATTGAAACTTTAAAACGGAAATAAAGAAAGAAAGAAAGACAAGCCAAATGAAAATAAAAATGAAAGAAATGAAGTAATCTATAGTAGAAAATATCTAAAAAATAAAAAAGATATTTGTCAAAACTGTCTTCGCTTGCACATGATGATGATCTAATTGTTGGTAAATTACAAACAAAATTAATGCAAAAAAACTTTTCTGATTTCAAATAAAATAAAGCAATGTGTAAATATTGAATATATTCAAAGAAAAGTAATAGTAACCAATAACCACTACAATGGAGACAAATTCATTCCCTTTCATACACAAACTATCCTATCAATACGTGTTCATTGGAATAAAAGTTTACTTTCATGTCGTTTGGTTGTTCATTCACAATTTCCTTTTTGGTATTTTCGGTTGGTCAAACATTGGTTGCAACTTTGTTCTTAACATAAAATAAATGGCGACAACGATGACTACAACAATATAGTCGACAAGATATATCATCATTACTATTTTGAGTGTTTTCTGCGCACAGCATATTCGATGAACGAGAAAACGATTCCCAATAGCTAACCAACCAAAGAAACGAACCTGAACATTAAAATCAAAAGTAAGGAAACAACCGACAAAAAAATCATAAATTATTAAATAAAAAATAATAGAAAAATTATCATTTTAGACTGTCGGACCATTAGTTAGAGAAGATATTAAAGGTAGGTTTTTACGAGAAGGTATTAGGGAAAAATTCGAACTAATCGGTTTGTGTGTGAGAGAGAGAATAGCATTCACGAGACCGTTAGATGAATTTGTTTTCTTTTGTGTTTTGACCTCAAGCAATAATTGTCGTGCACTAAACCGATAACAGCAATAATGATACAACTAATGCACCAACATGAATCATAGAGTTCTAAACAATAAAACAACCCGTTAAAAAGATAAGACCAAAGTTGCAAAGAAAGTTCACAAATGAGTCATAAAAATAAAAGTTCAAACAGAACAATAAATTAAACTAAAGTAATCATACAAGTTTCATTTTTATCAAAACAGGTAAATGTTTCCAGATTTTGTACCAGAACACAAAACAAAATAATCATTCTATTTGTTGTGTTGAAAGAAAACTCCAATTTCATTTGATTCAATATTGAATCCCGAATCATGTTACACACAATTATATTTACCAAAGAAAATGATCCGCTTAAATGTGTTTTATATCAGAGGTTTTCCAACATTTTTAGGTTCGAGTCTACCAAAAGTGTTGGCTTCTCTGTAATACATTTTTTAGTTCAACACATTGAACTTGAGTCATTTATCTATACCAATTGTGTCTACATTGTCATTGTTAAAATTTTTTCTCAAACTTTATCAGGTAGATTGAAAACCTCTGATTTATATAATTGAAATATTGTTTCTAAATAATGATTAAAAAATGACCGTGATGAAAGTCTAAACCAAAGAAAATGAAATTTAATATTGAAACTGAATCGAACTCGAATTGGTTTCCTTTTATTGACATTGAATTAGGAATGAATGTTGCGAGTTTATTAGTTGAAATTAATTTTATTAAAAACTTTTAGAATTTTTTTTCGTATTTTATCAGCATTCTAGATATTATTTTTTATTTTTTTTCTAATATTTTCTTTGTTTGTTGTAAATTGATAATTTTAAGCACCGATAACTTTAATTTAATAAATGAATAATTTTTTGTAAATAATAAATTAAAGTTTAACAAAAAATTATAAACAATATTATTTAAGTTTAAAATTTAGATTTGACTGCATTTGAAGCTTTTTGTTTTGACAAATTGAGAGAACAAAGCCGTAAAAATTGTTAAAAAAAATGTTAACTAATTTCAACACAATTGAGTGTTTGTTTGTAAAAACTTAATTAAATTACAAACAATACTATTTACAGAAAGAATTCATTTTGATTTAGATGATTTTGGTTTCGGTTAAAATAGTCTAAATCAAACAAGCGAAAAATAAAACAAGAAAAGGAGAAATGAATAGAAGGTCAAATCA
Source organism: Blomia tropicalis (assembly GCA_029204025.1). NCBI lineage: Eukaryota > Metazoa > Arthropoda > Arachnida > Sarcoptiformes > Echimyopodidae > Blomia > Blomia tropicalis. The sequence goes on from CM055090.1 coordinate 7,540,056, forward strand.
ATATTGTATAACTCAGCAAAATTGATCCAATTTATTACTATTATATACAATAGGAACACCACAATCCAATTTTAAAAATAATAATGCAATAAAAAAAGAATAAAAAACTGCAATTTTTCCAAATGAACAAAATGAACAAATGGAAGGATCGAATCGATCTAGAAAAAAATAGTGGGTGAAAGAAAATAAGAAAGAAATCTCAATTTATATTTAGCTTTTAGCGCAGAGCATGGTTTGTGTAAAAAAAGTAAAAACAAAAAGTTCAAGTTAGAAATACATTGAATAATAAGAACAAAAAGTAGTAGAAAATTATTCTGTGTTCAAAATGTTCATCCATAATCATCTTAATGTGAATTATGATTCAATGTATTTGTATGCTGATTTTGCTAAAGAAACTGAATGTTCTGTTTGAATAAAAAAAATGTCGAGATGATACATAATTTGAAAATAGAATCTATGTTAACAACGATTGAAGATGAAATAAAAGAAAGTGAGGAACAATATTAGACTTTTTTACTTTTCATTTTTATTCATTCATTCATTTGTGGGTTAATCATAATTTGGTTCGATAGAATCAAAGTATTGGGCTTAATCGAAAAAAGGAAATCTGGTAGATATACGTACAAAGTAATGCAATAGTGGAACAAGGAAGATTTTCGATTAGACCCCCAACCAAGCAAAGTTAACCAAAATGTGCAATACAAAATGTCGAACTATTCTTATATTCATTATATATGTGAAATATAAACCGGATCAAAGCAGATGGCCAATATTTCCCTGGTGACGAAAGACCAACAACAACAAAACTAGACCAGATTCGTTTGATCTTTCAATGCCGATGTGAGCAAATAAGCTTTCCCATTGGAGATGGGAACGGGAAAATCTTAGCAAAACAAAGCCAACACTACAAAACCAAAATGTTGATCCATTTCTCAATAACTATTCATAGAAAAAATAGAATAAAAATGATGGAAGGCTGTTTCAGAAATGTTTTCAAAAACGAAAAAAAAGAAATACATCATCTATTATCAGTTATGATGAAATCAATTTGATTATTACGAATAAATATATCAAATATCTAAGAAAAAAAGGAAAAAAGATGAAACTCTTTGCAATGGAATAAACCACAAACAAATAAAGATCAAGCGCACTCAGAAAAAATTGATACACAAAAACAACACTAAAAAGTATTTCAATTTTTGATCTAACCACAAAGAATAATATTTTTCTTTGCTCTTGTGCTACAATTTAGGTTCCCATTAAAAATAATTGAATATTGTATGGAATAAAGACAAAGATAAAAACTTAAAATCCTTAAAAGATAAGGTTAATGGATCTACCAAAACATTTTATGATGCATTATTTTCTATTAACTATAATGTTATTATTTTTATTGATTTTGAATAAAATGAATTTTTTTGTCTACATTGAAATATTTTGCATCAATACTAATCCATAAAAATGTTTATATAAATAAATAGTTTGATTATTGACAGATTCTGGTTAGCCTATTTTCTTCTCATATGTAAAACTTACATTGTTCTATAACAAAAGGATATATATAAAAAAAAGATCATTCCTATTTGATGAGGTCGATAACTCTAAATGAAATGAACCATACCATTATATGATCTCATTTGATCGTCATTGAATAAACGGTAAAATAATATAACATTAAAGATGGAAAAGAAGAAGAAGAAGTAACCAAGAAAAAAAACCGAAAAACTTTTTATCAAAATGAACCTAAATAATTCCAAGGAAAAAGTGGACGTCAATTTAGGAATAGCAAGGTCTTGATCATAATATAGAAACTAGACTCTAGAGTCTTCGACACAAAAGTGTTTCGGGCAGCCAAAGTTAATATTAAGTCTAATAGTGATCATCATTCAACCAATTGTGTTGGACTAAAAGATTATATTCTTCTTTTTTTGGAACTGTTTGAACTTAAACCGGATTGTTTACTTATTTTCCACGGGAAAGGACCTAATTCGACATGTTCACAATGTGGTCTGTCTGAGATGTGTCAAAAAAATTTTAAATTAAAAATTATATTTTATTAAAAACCTAGACGCTACAAAGGTATGAATGAACAATATTTTATCAACAATCTCAAAAATAATTCTTAATAAATTAGGTCAAACTTAGCTTAGATAAACTTGATGTACAATAAATAAAAAATATTTAAAGATAAATTTATTTTTCCTATTTTAGAAAACAAAGATTTTGTGTGTGTGTGCATGTTTATTCGTTTTTTTTTTGGTTAAATATAAGAATAAAAATATGTTTTTAGAAATATTCTATCATATTTAGGTTTGCTTGTCAATATAGTTCAAATTGATCAATATTATCCACATTCAAAAGTATAATACAAAATATGTAATTTTATTATATATATAAATAAATAAGAACACAAAATTCAAATTCATTCACCAATCAACCACAAATGCAATGAACCGTTTTTGAAAATGAACAATGATCATGAACAACAACAACAAATACAAAAGCGGCAGGCATATATGAATAAATGGAGCAGAGTAGACAAGTCAATTTGTCACCTAACCAAAACAGAATAACCACAAAAAATGTGATTGTGATTGTTGGCGCGCGACCGAAACTGACCAAAACTGACCGTTCAACTAATTTTAGTTTGTCGGGCGACCCTCATTTTGAACCATTTTAACATCACGAATGAATAGAAGAAATATTTCGCATCTAAGTTCAAAAAGAACGAAAATTCTCAAAACCATATTCCTTAGTTTCATTTGATCATTCCATGAAAAAGATTGATTTGACATTAGAGCTAACCAAACTAAAGGGAAATGACATCAACAACACATGAATTCATTCATATTCATTGAAAATGAATGTAGGAAAATGTTTACAATATATTGATGAACAATAAATGTAACTTTGTGTGTGATTCTCTTTGAAACATCATGCAATATCGCAATTAGACGCGTCACTCGACCAAACTCAAAGGTAATAGTGAAGCGTGAAACAAGATGTAAGTGAAGTGAATGGATGAACACATATATAACAAATGGTACAAAGAACAACAAAAGTGGGGGAGGGAAAGAGGCAAATTCCACAAACTTAATTATATAAAAAAAATGATTGATTGATTACATTCACTTTAATCGGTTGCACCAAACTAATTCAAGAACTGTCAAACATTTTCAAAAATTGTGGGTTAAGTATCGAACGGAGGGGTGGTTTAGGTTCAACATACGTTCAATTCACATTGATTAAATCAGTTAGAATATTGTGCTCGAAATTTTCCAAAATATTTTTTTTCAAATTATTATTATAATAAATACATTCATACATAAACACATTCAATCGATGAGTTGAATAAAAAACCGGTCGCGTTAGAACTATAATCAAATATATACAAAGAATAAGAAAAGAGTTTGATTCGGCAACGAAAACCAATTGAGAACATCCAAAAAACAAGAAAAGAAAAATAAAAAGTACAAAAAATACTACTACAATCACCACTATACCACTATTACTTATTATTACTATACTACACGAATTGAATTGACAATCGAAGGCACAATGGCACAAGAGTCGAATCAAAGTTCATTACTTTTCCTGATGTACGATGAAACAAATTCATCCCCAGAAAAAAAACGGCAATGTTAAAAACAATCTCTCACAATAAACGGTAGTGGCAATCAAGTCACAATCATCAGAACAAATATAATTTCCTCTCTTCTTCTTCTTCTCTTTCTCTTGTGGCTCAATTCTGTTCGATTCAAGTTGAATTCGTGTGAAGTTGCAAACGGCAACATATACTATACCAATTTGACTATGTAGGAAAGTTTGGACATTGCGATCGCCATCACCACCTTCTTCAAGCTACTTGAGTTGTACCAGTCGACGGTAGACCAGAATCCCATCAACTGGGATGTCGAAAAATCACAATCACAAATGAGAAAAGGAGAGAGAGAGAGAGAGAGAGAGAGAGAGAGAGAGAGAGAGAAGAGAGAGAGAGAGAGAGAGAGAGAGAGAACACAACGAACAAAATGCTATTTTTATTTATTTAGTTTCGTTTCCTCAATCTTTACTCAATTCTGGGAAAAACTATGCAAACAGAACAAGTGGAAAGAACGAAAGAAAGATAAAAAACAAACTAAAATACAATTTATCACTAGAAAGTTACCGGTCGGTTTGACTCAATCATTGCAAGACCATTTGATTTGAACAATAGCTTTATCCAACAACAAAAAAAACATTCAACTCTAAAAAAATGGGTAACGAAAGTAAAGATCAAGATCAAAATGATCAAATAACAATTTGAATAAGAATATCGATCTATGCCAACTAAAATAAAAGAATGGTTCCATTTTCTTCAATGGTATTTTCTTTCTCGCTTCAGTTGAATTAAAATCGAAAACGAAATCAGATTTAGAAAATTGGAAATTGCCAATTGTCAAGTTAAGTACAATACAAAAATTGACAAAAAATCGCAAAGCATAAAGAGGATGAGAACGTGTGACGATAAAGTCTGTTGATGGCCATTACAGAATGTACAAAAAGACATTGTAATGGAAGACATTGATCGAAAAACCGCCACATCATTAAACGATTTTTACTGCTAATCGACAATGTACAAGTATACACAGATGACAAATTATGTGTCACTTTGCCCAAATAAAAAAAATAGTTAAGAATCAAGTGAAAAAATTCTTTTTCAAATAAATAAATAGAAAACGATTTACCGATTTTAATTGAGTTGTTTTAAAAATCGGTTTTCATTTGAAACGTAATTTAGTGTTGAAAAGTAAACTTTCATTGAAACCTAACAAACAAAAAGTAAAGTTTTTGGAAATAAACTTCGAATAAAAAGTATAAATCAATTAAAAGTACATTATTGTTTTATAAATGAGCTATCAATTTGACATTGTCTTAATAATAATTGTCAATGTTTTTCATTTGATTATGAGCTTTTAATTGAAAATATTCTTTCCATTGTTTTTCAATAATAACTTTTGTAATTCCAAACAAATGATGTTGCACTTTCTTTTCAATGTTGGTATCAAATGAAACAAATTCACGTATCAAGTACAAATTGTGCAAATAAAACTTTCTAGTTTAAACATAGAAATTAATTAACCAAATAACGACGAATCATTTAATATGAGAAAATCAATTTTATTTTTTTTGCACTAAATGGAAGCAAAAGATTGTTTCAAAAATAATTTTCAAATTCATTTCACAATGTTCTTGTTAAAATAAATTAGAATTTTGTAAAATTTAAAATATGTGCTCAAATTATGGTTGTTAACACACAAATTAAAATGTTAAAACATGAAAAAATGTCAAAAGTGGAAGCGAAATAAAATGATAATTATTTGAATGTATGATTTTAATTTGGGGGTAAGGCTGTTGAATTGAATGAAATGTCGAATGACACTTTCAAGTTCAAAATGGATGTCAACCATTTGGAGGATAGTAATCGCAATGCAATGACATCACTCTTATGATAGAGGTTTTCAAAGAGGCTCAAAGCTGAGTATGGAACAAAATGCATTACAGTGAAGTCAACCACTCGAAAAGTTTGAAAACCTCTGATATAGTCAATGGAACCATATTCAAGTTCTAAAGTATGTTTGGTTTATAATTGTTACATTTGCAATGTGATGCTTGCTGTTCGTGCTTAGGTTCAGTTGCTTAGTGTTTTCAAAACTCGGCACTTTGCAAACAAAATACAAGTGGGATTGGATTGAGGCTGACAAACGATTGAGCAATGGAAGCAAAGATGCAAACTAATTTGTTTAATTGTACAAGATACGAATGAGAATGCAATTGAATGTGTTTTGTAATTAAAACTCTTTTGCAATTGCAAACCATTCTTTTTGTTTGCACAACCTAAAACCGTAATGCGAAGTGTGTGTTGTGTGTGTGTGTGTGTGTGTGTGTAGTAAAACATGACCAAGTAATAGCATTGGCGTGCAGCAAAAATGAAATACATAAACACACAAATGCAACCTAACAAAAAATATAAATATTTTAAACACAGTTATTTAGTTATTACAATGAATTTTAAAATAAAAGTACAACATAAAAAATCAAATTTTTCTCTATTTTTTAATTTTATTTACTTTTTATGTTGAATAAACTTGATCACATTTCAATTTAAAAAGAGAATTCAATTTGAAACCATTCTTCTGTAAGCCTTGCATAATTAAAGGGAAACTAGATGAGGAAAAAACAAAAAGAAGAAGAATGGTGGTGCAATGAAATTTGAGAACCAATGAATGGAATGTAACAAATACACGCAAACCAAATGTTTGGTCAATTGAAAGTTTTAATTTTTGTTAAATACAAACACAACACACAATTTGATAAAATGAGAAAATTGAGGAAAAGTGGTTTCTCGTTGAAATCACATAAACATTGAAACATTTTGGATCAAATTTTTATGATAACTCCTCCTCCTCTTCTTCCATCTTTTTCTTTTTCTTATTCTTAACCACATTTATCCTTTTGTTCTTGGTTTAGCTTATTTACCCAACATATATAAAAGACCAACTAATGGATCTGAGTGAAATGATACGCCAAACCAAACGAACCAAAGTTTTCGACCTACTCGAGTCGAGTGACTCTCTCTCTCTCTCTCTCTCTCTCTCTCTCTCTCTCTCTCTCTCTCTCTCTCTCTCTCTCTCTCTCTCTCTCTCTCTCTCATTGATATCGCAAATTTAGATGATTGGTGCCAACGACATACACAACACAAAAACAGTTTCAAATTGGCGTGTCTGAACCAGGCCAATAGAATTAACCACGAAATTGTCTATCACCAATTTAGCTATTGGAAACATTCAATTAGAGATGGAACTCAATCATTTTGTTCATTTGCTAATAATAGGTTAAAATTATTTTCCAATAAAAAAAAAAAAAACTTTCCACTGAATCAAAATAAAGTATCAAATGAACGGACACTAGTTGATAAAAATAGAATCATAATCAAAACCAATGAAAAAAAGAACAGCAATTGAATATTAATTTGATTAAATATCCATAGAATGAATGTTAGAATTTTATAATGTTAATTGGTTTAAATTTAAATTAATGAACTACTTATGATGTATTTTATTGGTAAACGATCTAGTTTTATAAAACTAAAAAGTCCCATTATTACTATAAATTGCAGACAACACTTCAGAACAGATCTTGTTGCAAACAATTATGCTTGGACAAATCACGTCATGTGATGGAAAATATCCGTCAAACATATACGCCTTCAAATCATTTATCATTTTTTTTCTGGGAAAGCTTTTTATGAATGCAGTAAAAAGTATAAAGCAAATAGAAGATAAAAAGAAAAATCCAAACTCATATTCTCACAAGAAATCGGCTATTAACAATTCAAGTACTAAAAATAATTAGTCTACTAATTAATTATTAACTACGATTAAAATATAAATTGAAAAAATTGATGAGATGAAAAGTAATAATAAAAATTGTTTAAAATTTAAAAAAAATGTGTACAAACATTTTATCAGAATTGTACAAAAATTGGAATGTTCATGTTCAGTGACAAAGAATTGTTTTCAATTATAATTTAATTAATTTTCGAATGAAGAAACATGATTGGAAAAGAGTGAGACAACAGATGGACACAAGAAAAATCTTGTACATTAATTTAACTGAACATAATATTAATGTTGCGATAAATGTAATTTAAACAATTGCAAATAGAAAAAATTAAAACAAAACTTACTTTGTACGGCGATGTTCAAACACTTGTCAAATTTAACGTTCAACACATACAATTCGCACGACAAACGAACATCATAAAACATTTGGCTCAAATAATGATATACAATTTGACTGAAAATTTTCTTTCATAAGTTTGGGAAAACAAGTTAAATTTATTATTTTTATTATTATTACATAACTTAACAAACAAATAAATGGAAACTGTTGAAATCCATAGAAAAACTTAAAGAATTAAACCAATTTCATAGTTGCATGAACATAAAATGATGAATAAACATAACATTGAATAAACAGATTCACAGTCGTTGGTCATCTCTTTTATATAGTGACGCATTGATACATTCATTTATTTATTCAATTTATCCGGTTTTATTCATTTGCACATACAAAATGTCTAACCAAGAAAATAAAAGATAGATTCACATATATTATTGAAAAGATGTGTTGCGAACACACAAGAATGTAAGTTTTATAGCAAAGAATAATGAAAAAAAGAAGGTCAAAAAGAAACTATTTACAAATGGTGATGAATGATGAATAGACACACATACAAACATGATCAAAAACTAAGCGGAAGAGTTGGTCGCTTTTTTTTTGTTGTTGTTGTTGAACAAACGCGAACGAACGAGACATAGTTTGACATCCGTTTGCAATGAATGGCAACGAATGAATGATTCGGACCAACCTCAACAGTCGGATATTTATCCAACTAATTTACCCGCTACTATATAGCATTAGATTGCCGGGTAGGGGGAGTGTGAGGAAAAGAGAAATAAGGCAAAAGTAAAAGTCGTTCTCTCATCGTTTGGAATTTTTGTCCTAGAATCTTGAAACACTACTTCTTCTCTCCTCTCTTCACTTCTTGAATTGGGCTGGGCACATCATAAAGTCATCGTAAGCAAGTAATCGGTAAATACAATTGCGTGTAAAGTTAACAATTGAAGATGAGAAAACATAAAAAAAACATTGAACGAGAAACAAAGTAAACAACTGCCAAAGAATTGACTAAAATTTAATATAAAAACTTTTTCATTGTTGATTTCTATTAAGATGATGAATCAGTTATTGGTCTTTCCTTTTTTTTGCTGTAATTTTTCAATATTATCCAAAAAATAAGTGTGCACAAAATGGCATTTTAAACAAAACTTTAATGTATGGATAAGAAAGAAAATAGTGAAAATTTAAATAAAAATCAAAGAAATAAGAGAAGAAAATGTCTCTTTTTTGGTTGATAGTGATGGAATAAAAAGCTAATCCATATATGGAAATAGGTTTACCAAATTCCTCCCATTAAAGAATAAGAAAAAGGACCAAACCCGGGACAAAATCAACATTGAACGTTGATGGTCGCTTATAGAACGCAAGAAGAGACGGGGGCATTAGTTTACCAAAAGAAAACGATGATGGAAAACATATAGACATCGTGCATAAATTAAGACCATCGTTTAGCAAATTTAAGACGATTTTTCGCGTCCACATTCTTTACTATCGGTGAATGTATCGCATCATAAAAGGGAAAACTGTTCTTCTTTTATCTATCATTGCCGTTCCATTTAGTATTGATCAAATAGCATTCCAACACAAGTACACACACACACAACATTAGACATGCCACAATCATTGATTACATTGGTTATCCATTTTCATATCCATTCGAAACAAAAATCATCGTCATCGTTTGGTAATAGAACGAGAAAAACATATACAAAAAAATAATAGGCATCACCGAAACATCATTTTGATACCATATTCATTATTATTACAATACATTCAAATGTGTCGACTTGATCTTCTTTTCGATGGAGTATATCCTAATAATAAAAAAAATAGTAAAGATATGAGAGAAAATGTGCTCCCACGCAAACACAAATCTAATGGCGACACTTGTTCTTTACTGCCACGGTTGATATAATATACGGCTTATATATGACGATAAATATAACATCATCTTTGTACAACATATTTCCTTGAACAATTGAATATTGGGTCGGTATTGATTCAACCGTTGCTAAATTAGATCCACACGGATAATACGAAACGGTCAACCAAGAGCACAAATTTCCATTAATGCAAAGAGATGGTAAACAACACAAAACAATCGTTTGAAAAGCAAAAGTGAGAGGCCATAAGTCGATGGAGGCTGAATGGAAGCCAAGAGCGACAATGTGTCATCTCGAGTATTACGTGGTTTATGGGTAAATCATTATCGGCAATTTCGTAAGGACAATATTGAATAAATAGTATAAAAACGGCAATGCAGTGCAAACCGTCTGTTTATATTGTGAGTTTAAGTTGAATCCAGTCATGTATGACATGATCTCGCAAGTGGCTGATAGAATCTTTAGAATACATATTAAAATTAATAAAAATAAAAATTATTTAAAAATGCAACATATAACAAATATGAAAATACATTTAAATTCAATGTAATGTAGAATGTCGGAGGTAAACAAAGAGTGAACAGTGTTTTTGGTGATATATATTTTATAAAAATAAAAAGAAGAGGCCATTGATGTCCACTGGGAAATTAAAACTTGAACAGAATCGTTTGGGTGGTTTGGACAGAACCTATCTAGTTCACAATCGTGCCAATAGATATTCTTTCTTCTTTTTATATATTCTACTAGTTTTCTCATACTTTCAATTGCAAAATGCATTCAAACTTGTTCATTTGTTTTGATGATGATCATTGTTGTTTGACTTGTTCACTAAATAGCAAAATTTTAATGTATAAACAGAACTGTTTTTGATTTAAGTGAACTCTGTCCGATTAATTCAAAAAATGGTATACAAATACACAGACAGTACCAGACATTTATATGTGGTGTCATTTATACATACATATAATGTAATAGTGGTTCAATATAGCAACAACCACTTGAACAGCAATTGCAAATTGTCATTTTGCATAGTAATTCTATTGCCATTCTCAATGTCCCAGTTGTATTTTATGGATGACACCTTCATTGCTATATTCAGATTCGTTTGTTCAATTGACTGTGACAGTAATGGAGAGTGAACCAAATGAGGATGAAAATAAGGGAGATAGAGAAATGGAATGATAGCAAGATGTTTGTTAACACAAAAATGACGACAAAAGTGAAGAGTGAGAACCGTTGTTCATAATGTTATGTCGCTGAATATTGTGTTAATTAAAATTGAGAACCCAATTACAAACGGAAAAGTGTCGAAATGAAAACGAAATGAAAATAGTCAAGTGGTGATTCCTATTCTGTTATCGTTGATTACAACAATCAATGTTTCAATGTACAATGTGGTTAAAGTGGGATGGTTGATTACCCAAAAAAAAACAAATCAATATGGATTATTTTTGGTAAGTGTTCAGTGTTGATCGGTTACATAATTTGGAACTAAATCAATTTATTCAAAGACTACAATTGAGAATATAAAGTCGCTATGCTCTTTTTTTTCCATACATACAGTAATAATCAATTCATAATGCAAACATAGCAATAAAGAATGAAACCTAAAGGCTTGCTAATTAAAGCAAATCACGCCATTCGGCTAACTTCTATCATTGTTTAACTACATTTCATGTAGAATCCATTTCATTAGCTAACCATTCTTACTTTCATTTTTTGGCAAATATATATAAATATAAACCCTTTCATATAACCCGTTCATGCAACAAGACAATCTATTTGATTTAAGATTCTTTGCCCATTCATGTTAGGCACAATATTATATGCCACCAACTAAGTTCCCGTTATGAATTGACGTGCATAATTAACATACAACCCTGCGCTTTGTTCGATATATAAATTCCTTTATTTGCTAAATATGAATAAAAATGCTTGTCGACATAAAAAATGTTCTAATTTCAAAAGAAAAACCAATGGTATTATTAGTAAAAGATTGATTAGAATGTTTGTTCGAAACAATTAAAAGGGTACAATGAAATCTTGTTCATTCATGACAGCATAAAAAAATTTTGTGATTTAAATTTATTGAAAGAAAAATAAAGGTAAAATGTTATTTAATGAGATCAAACTCAAGATCAAAGACTCGAAATCAAATGTCAATGCTTTCAATGAAGAAATGTACTTTTATAACATGGAAATATTTATGAAATTTCCATTCGCAAAAGTTTATCATCTTTTATCATTTCATATTACTTATTAAAATGAAATTGAACAGTATCATTGCATTGAGAATCGTCAACAACATGATCAGAATTGTAAGACCAGAATTCACATAATGCAGCATACTTCAATTCACATGATTAGAATATTGAATCAAATAAAGAATTCAAATTCAAACGAAAACTTTAAAAACTAAACATCAATGATCATGATCGGAAAAAAAGACTTGAAAAACAGCTACGTTTCAATTTGGGGTATAAACTATCGTTCAATTTCGACAAATTTTAAACTTTTTGTAACTTTCCTATATTTTTCATTTCACTATTTTGTTTTCAGTGCAAGTTATTTACCATAATATATTATTCAATTGCTTTTGTAACGATTTTGCCTTCATACTCAACTTTTCAATGCCTTTAGTCGTAAAATTTGATGACTCCCAATATAGTTGCAATAATTTCAGGTTCAAATATGATAATCGAGATCGGTCGATGTTTCCTGAATGTTCGTAATGAACTGACCATTTGAACGTTTGAACAAAGGAAGAAAACCATCGGAAAGGATGGCCAGACAAACTTGTTGTCTTCCTTAACAAAAACTTTAAATTTAATTTAATAGATTAAGTCATTCAACATTCTGGAAAACGACGAGGGGATTTGAGTTGAGCGTTCTATTGAATCGGGCACGAAGAAACACAAAAAAAACAGCAAAATCAGCAAACAATCAACCATTGGACTAGACTAGACTATACTAGACAAATTGGCCTTTTTTTCCGATGGAAGAACAAAAGCGTCGTATTGTATCTTTTCGTTTTTCCTCCATACTTGTCTCACGCTTTCTTGTTTCATTTTCGAAGATAAATGTTGTCGTGCGACATGTCTTGTCTCACATTTTCAAATATATATATAAGACAAAGTTGATCGTGAAGCAGCTGTAAAGATTGCAAAACAAAGTGTCATACTAATCAATTAGAAGGAGAGGGAAACACTCAAATAGGTGGTAGATTCTCAACCTTCCAAATGCAATGAATTGAGATTTCAATTTTCCACTTTTCAGAAACGTTTAAAATTGTTTTTCTTTCTTTCTTTCTTTCTTTCTTTAACTTCAATTTGAATTTAAAGAAAAAACGATCTATGCAACCGTCAAGAAGCATCCAATGAGAATGTGACGTTAAGGAATCGATTCGCTTAAAGAAAAGCCAAATGTGTATCAAAGATTTTACGATGTTAAGATATTGAAAGCAATAATCTAGTGTAAAGAGGAAATCAACAAAAGAGTGATAGTAAGATTTAGGCATTGAAGAACAATTGAGAATAAAGGAGAATTGAGGAAAAAAATGTTACAATGGTCATATACACAAATTTTCAATTTGTTTACGCTTCAATAAATGTTGCTTCGTTCCGTAAACGTGAAATCTTTTGGATTGCCGATCTCGTTTTCCATTCTTACTGCTAAGTTGTTGTGTGTGTGTGTGTGTGTGTGTGTGTCAAATGTCGCATCTAAAGTGTCAATGTGAATCGTCCTTCTTTGATACATCCAAAATACTTTTCCAAGTAGAAAGAATGTTTCAAAAAAAGGTTAGAAATAATAATACTATATAATAACAATAAAAATTGACTTTAGTTTTAAAGATGAGTTTTGATGAGATACATGTTTACATGTTATTGTTGTCAATTATGATAAACATGTATAAACATTCTTTTCATAAATTTTCCACTTTACTTTTATTTTATATTTTCATAAATAAATAACAATTCATGTTCCGTTTGCAGATGTTTGGTTACTTTGTAATAATTTCAAAATTTTATTGAATAGGTTTAACAAATTTTTGACTAAAACGACCTTAAACTAAATGTCGATCAATTCTACGTATAAATGGTTTTTTCCCGTTTGATAACGATAATGATGGTACAACGAAGCAAAAAAAAAGAAAATAAAGTTAGATATAGAACTGAAATACAATTTGAGATTGCAAGTACCCGGAATCATGAATCTTAAATTAAATCACGAAATGAACTGTAAATAATTGATAAATGAGTTTGACGGGCAGCCCGATCGAAACTAAGATGATGGAAAAACATGATATATCCAAACATAGCAATGTTTGCATTGGACACAAGATTCCAGTAACAAAAAAAAATAAAATGAACAAATGAATGATCTCTCTTCATTTTTGGTTTTGTAACATTTTGGACCTTGTTATCTATTGTTAGTCTAATAAGACCAAAAGAACTAAAATAAATTCTAACTAAATTGCTAACACACCAATGAAGAATTGTTTCATATATTTAACAAGATGATATATTCAAATAAAAACAACATACCAATAAGCATTTAAATGAAAAAGGGTCAAATGTTCTATCTTAATCCGACCGAAATGATCAATCGAGTATGAGAAGAACTTTCCACACGTCCTATTGAATCAAATGAGCCGCGAATGGACAGAATGTTATCATGTTCCAATATATTTATATATTATGAATTATAAATGTTTTATCTTCATTGGCAAAGATGGTGATTATTGTCTCACTGGAATTCAATTAATGTTATATATGAACTCCAGGAGGAATCCCTTAACTCTTAACCCTTGTCAATTAGTAGTTGTTGAGTTTATGCCGGCAAATTTTGCCAATTCTCAAACTTAACACAACCAAATACACAAGCAAATTAATTAATATTAATAAATCATTTTCCTTACGGATAAAAGCAGAAAAAAATTAACAAGTTTGGTAATGTTGTTAATCAACAATGAATCTCAAGAAATGAAATATAAAAGTTTTTACAAACATTGAACATTTCCAATTGGTACAATCTCTGAACTATAGTAAAATATTTTAAGATCTACAATAGTTACAACCAAAAAATAGAAAATATATATAATGAAGAAACGAATGATAGTAAAATAATGATATTCTGAAAAAATAAGGAATATTAGTTCAAGAATCGATTGCTTTTATTCACCGAACGAGAATAACATGAAGACAACAAGAAAAAATGACAAAACATTAACAACTTCCAAGAATGACAATTAATCTTTGCAAGCCCATTAACACCATCTACGCAACATGAAAGCCTAATGTGACAAGATCAATTTTTTATTCAGTTTTGTTTTCAGATCTAACAAAAAGGAAAGAAATGAAAGAAAGTTCTACATTTCACATTATGTAAAACAACATAAACATCAAATTGACCATCTGGAATAAATATGAATTTTCTGGTTAGTTACAGTTTTTTTTCATGATTTAGAATGTCATTCTATATTATATGTTCTAAATCAAAAAGTTTGATTCAGAAACAAAAAGTTTCTAACAAAAGGTTCTAATCATTGAGAGTAACCAATCGTACCAAAAACGAACGAATTCATCAAATTAACATCAACAAATTTCATTCCACAATCAATGAACTTTGAAACAAACAGAATCTAATATGAGTGTGTGTGTATGTATTGATGTAGAGGACAAAATTAATTATCGTCTAGATATATATTCTATATATTGAAAGCAAAAGTTTTGCTCTTTTCCACTTTGATTTGGTTTTCATCCTTTCAAACATGACAATAAAAGGCTAATAACGGAACAGTGCGCAAACATTAATTTGTTTGGCAAATTACTTTACTTTCATCTTATGAATCGATGAACATTACCATGATCGACATCAAAATACCAACAATTCAATCTTTTAAGATTTATTTCTATTTGCTACTATTTGTCGATATGTTGACATATCCATTCAGTATCTTTTTGATTTGATCGACAATGTAATTCATAATTTTGTAGATTATTTATGCTGATAATCAAAACAATATATTCCATGAATGAAGCCAAAACCACTAAGCAATAGATCAAATTTTGAATAGAAAATGAAATAAAAACTTTAAAATAACTCGTAACGTAAAAAAAATCCTTTCATTTATTAGTCCACTGAAATATATAATAGTTAGTTTCTTATCTTTTGGTAAATTATCAATAATCATCAAATGATTTATTTTCCTGTTATATTTTGGAAACTTTTGCAAACATATAATAGCAGAATAACTAAACTTACCAAAGAAGAGAAAATCAATAGCAGAAATCATACTTGATTTTATCTTTGTACTCTTATTTCTTTTATATAATTTCTTTAGGACTTTTTTTCGTCGTCATCAGTCATCAATTGTTGAATCGGAGTATACAACCAAATAAACTATCGCTGACGATGGTTTGATTGTACTTAAAGGGCAAATAGGGGTTCATTTGGTCCACAGTCTTAATACTGCAATAAAAGAAAGAAATAGAATGGGTGAGAAGCAAAAACATATCAAAACATATCAAAACATAACTTAAATTTGAACTATTCATCTATCATGATCAGATGTATCATAGGAAACAAAGGAAAACACACTCGTTTCATATTTACAATATGAAATCAAATGAAACCAATACCTAACACATACACCAGACACAAATATATAAACAAATAATTAAATTTTAAAGTAAAATAAATGGCCTTACATTGCCGATTATCGAATCAAACCGAAACAAAGAGGAATATAAAAAAACATGAAGTAATACCAAAAAATGGGAGGGGGCCAAATTATGATGAATGATGAAGCAGCAAAACCTTTCAGATTCTAGAACATTGTTTTTTTTGTTGGTTGTCCTTGTTCAATAGATCCATCCTTGAAGTTTGGTAATGGGTGAACTTAAGAAACCCATCAATAGCAGCTTTCTGAAACTACTACTGTACTCACTGTGATGTAACCTCAAACTTTTGAATGGAATAGACCAAGTTGGTGATATATCGAGTGGAATCGAATACACTTTCGTTTTTTCTATCTCTCTCTCTCTCTCTCTCTCCCTCTTTTCCCACAAACACACTCTTGTCCCATTATGTTAACACTCGATACATTTAAATTTGATTTGACAAGATGACATCGACAGACAAATTGCGACTTCAGACTAGGCCCTCGACCAACTCACTACAGCTTGTTCGTTTACATCTACAATGAGCTTGTCATCGGCACACGCACACGAATACACGAATAAGCCAATGAGAACGATGAAATATTTCGTCATCTCCAATTTAATTGACTTGTGAATAAAAAAAAACAATTGAAAACGAACGCCCTCATGTAGTGAAAATTTGTTACATCACAAAGTGAATTGGGATTAGTTTATTCTATCTGTATTCAATAAGTACAGCATTTGCCATCTATTGACCAGTTTTTCAGTGATATCGTTCGATAATGATTCCATGTCCCTAAATTATTGAAGAATAATAATAGATTAGTGAATAAAAATATCAAAAATAAATAATTTAACATACAATTCCACCTCCAGCACATGCTGTTACAAAAGCTAATCTTCCATTTTCTTTGATCAATCGATTTGCTGCAGTAGTGACAATACGAATTCCGGTTGCACCGAATGGATGGCCAATAGATAACGATCCTCCCCATAGATTGAAACGATTCATATCAGGCATTCCCAATGGTTCTGATCGCCGTAAAAAGTTACGAGAAAAGTATTCCGAATCCATTGCTTTCAGATTAGCTAATACTTGTCCGGCAAATGCTTCATGAAACTCCCAAACATCAATATCGGAAACCTTTAACCCGACTCGATCTAACAATCGGCTAGTAACATAAGCCGGTCCCAATAGTAATTGATCTTTAGGATCCTGTGATGCGTACATATGTTGCCGAAGAAAGGCTTTCGGTTTTAGACCTAATTCTTTAGCCTTTTGTTCAGTCATGATAAGACACGCAGAAGCACCATCGGTCAAAAAGCTGGAATTTGCGGCGGTTGCCGTGCCGAATGAACGATCAAAAGCTGGCTTCAATGACGATACTTTATCCATTGTTGACACGCGAACACCATTGTCTCGGTCGACCAATAATCGTTTGTCAGCAATATAAAGTGGTTCGATGTCGATGAGAAATCCATTGCGAAAAGCATTATCTGCGAATTGATGTGAACGAAGTCCATATTCATCTTGTTCGCGGCGTGAAACTTTGAACGATGCCGCCAATCGGTCAGCAGAGCCTCCCGCCGTTTCACCGGTAAAATAATCTTCAATCGCCGGTACTTCAGGAATGAAATAATCCGGCCGTATCGTAGATAATAATTTTAATCGAGCTGACTTTGTTTTAGCCTTATTCATTGCCAACATTAGTTTTCTCATCTTTCGCGAATGTCGTATAGGCGGATCGACCAACGATTCTACACCGCCACATATCACAATCTCATATGTTCCCGAATTGATATAGCCAATTGCGCTGGTTATTGTTTGATTCGCAGTAATGCATGCTTGAGTTACACTATGTGCCGCAATCGATGATGGCAATGATGCGGCCAAGGTCGCCTCTTTTGCAACATTAGAAATGGAATCGACCATGGCAGTTCCACAGATAACATAATCAATCATATTTCTTGGTATATTTACGCGATTCATTAATGCACTAAAAAATATAAATAAAATTATTAATTGATAATTATCAATTTGTTGGTTTTATACGATCATACACAATGGCTTCTTTTTGCAATTCAAATTTAGACATATTCTCATAATATGTTCCGGTAATAGCAAATGGTGTTCGAACACCTTCAACAAGTACAATATTCTTTCCATATCGATGATTGTCAAAATGATAACCAGATGAATTAGAAATGATTGGAAATGAAGGTTTCAAACAATTGTAAATTTGGTTCCATCTTGATGCCGAGTGAGAGAGCATCTTCAAATTGAATGTGGTGTATATCTATTATGCCACAAATTAAATATTTATTATTCAATTGAAGTCAATGCACCTCAATCTGATGATAACTGTCATTGATATGACATGGACATTGACCCCTGTTGATTAGGATAACAAGAGGAGGAAGCATAACAAATAACTATTTACATCAAATTTCCCAATTATCAGTATTAAAAAAAATGAAAAATGTTTTCAGTGATCAAAATCAAAATGAAAAATTATTTCGAATTGAACAATTTTAATTAATTAAAACATTATGGCAAAAAAATTCAGATTCGATCAAATTTTTATTTTTAAGCGACTTTATTTAATACAAATTGAATAAAATCATTCATTTAATTTAGGTTGATCTACAATTTATTTTTTTACTATATAATGAAAATTCCCATATTCATTCACAAATTCTTCCATAAAACTGTTAATCTTTTCATCTTTCTAGTATGTTGTATTGGTAATGATGACAATACAATGAGATAATCTTTAATCTATTTCTGAAACAGGATGAATGTAATCGAATCAAAAAGCGTTGGTCAAAAATAATAGTCATGGGTGAATTACATGGCAATCTGGTGGTGATTACAAACAATCACAAGTTGTTTGAAATACCGCTATCATTGGCGTTTGAAAAAATCGATGATAATGCAGACATGTTAAGCTCAGTTTATTTAGATCGCCCACCGCTTGATATGTTTACATTTGAAAATCTTTTCTACAATGAACTTGAAAAGCCTCGGAAATTAATTTACTTCGTGATTGAACCAAACTGTATTGGCCGTCTAATAGTTTATGATGGTTATTATAGGATTGATGATTATAGTATAGAGAAGAGAAAAAATTGGACAGATGGCAGATTTTTTGGTGATCCATTATCGAATCCTCCATATAAACATAATTTACAAAATTCACGATGGAAATCATTACAGTTGAAACCGTTAATTACCCACACAGAATATATTGTACCGAAAGGCTCATTTGCTGAAATGTATGGACCGACGGTCACCGGAGGAATGTGTTTCATTGGAAAAATCATTCGCGAGCATAAGACTAAAAAGTTGATAGTGATCAATGTAGAACGTAAGAGCAAAGGTAGCCTATGTTTTCGAAAATTTCGTAATCATTTACCCACAATCGTTTTCTATCATGAACGAACGGAAACTCAATTATTTGACAATGGAATGGTAGTTCAACAAGGATTCAATCTAAAATCACGAAGTAAGGTGATCAGTAATATTTCTCATTATGTTCGATGTGAAACAAATCCAAACCCGTTTCCGGGCATCACAGGATCAGTTTTATTATGGTTATTATGCCTAATTCCGGTGATCTTATTCATTTCGATCGGTGTTGCATATTTTTATTTTATTCGTTCGGCTAATGAAAATAAATGTACAGATGGAAAACAAAGTGATGGAAAAGAGCAAAGTAACGTTCCAAAAAATGTTCCAGTGCAAGAATCTTTGGCACAAACTAAATCACAGCTGACATCACAACCATCATCACAACCATCGTCACAACCACCGTCACAACCACCATCACAACCACCATCACAGCCATCATCACAACCACCATCACAGCCATCATCACAGCCATCATCACAGCCATCATCACAGCAATCATCCCAGAAATCATCACAGCCCTCACCATCACTACCTACTCCTACTCCCACTCCCACTCCCACTCCCCCCCCTCCACCTCCACCTCCACCACCACCACCACCACCATCACCATCACCAGCTAGTGATCCAAAACCAATTGTAACTTCCAACTGATAGAATTTTGGTATTCGATTTTCAACGAAAAATTAATAGTTTTATTGTCTTAAATTTTGTTAATAAAATAATTCATCTATGAAGCGCAAAACGTATAACAACAATATCAATTGAAATTTTTTAATAATTCGAGAATCAATTATTAAAATTAAACTTTAAAAAAAATTTCTATTTTAAACGTTCTAATTTAGAATCTAATGGTCTATTTAGTTACATTTTTAGTCGACTAGTGTGATTATTGTTTTTCTATTAATTAATTTTTTCACGAAACAATTGTCATCATGTTTCGCAGATGGGGTCATGAGGTTAGTTTTATTATTTTTGTGAATATAATAAAAACTTAATGTCATTGATTTATCTCATTTGTTTCCATTGATTAGAGTGAATGTCAGAAACTTAAAAGAGGAAAAACGAAAGTATGGATCATAGATCAACAATTGGATGAATTGGTATTGATCACGAATAATTACAAGATGTTCAGATTACCGATTGATATGGCAATCGAATACACCGATTATAATAGAGATAGATTGAGTTCAATTTATTTGGACCGTAACCCGATTGATATAGGTGATTATACCGGATTCGTAGACAGTATTTTCAAAAGATTGGATTTAAGTTTTAGAACGGTTTACTTTCTGTTCAATCCGAATTTGATTTGCCGTTTGGAAATCTATCCAGAGTACTATTCGGTAGACGAGTATGATTTGGACAAAAGGGTGGGTTGGACATTGGGCAAAAAATATCGAGATCCAGGATTGGTTGAAGATCCGATCGATCCAAATATTCAACTTCAAGATCCGGACTGGCAATATGCACTAGATAAAATACGAATTTCCTATACACGATATATCATATCAAAGGGTTCGTACGCTCAAATGTTTGGCGAATCAAGGTATGGTCCAGCATGTTTTATTGGTAATATTTACCGATATAGTACAGGCTATGAGATGTACAATGTAGAGAGAGAAGATCCATCGATTCCATGTTTTGATGCATCACGAAACAATCTTCCAACAACCGTTTTCCGATTCGATGATATGATAGATACACAAATCTATTCCAATTTAACAGTGAAACAGCTTGGTTTCTCACCAGCAATTGGTAGAAAGGCGATAGGCAACATCAGCCATTATATACGATGTGAACGGAATCCACGACCTGGTGCCACGTTCATGCATATGATACGACGAATCAAACCATTATGGCTGTTGTCTCCGTTGATTATAGTCCTACTTTTAACCATCATTGTTCTTTATATTGACCGTTTTCTTCGTAACAAAAAATTTCCCGATTTGAAACGTAATGCTAGTAGTGTAGTTCAGAACTCAAAGGTTGACGGAGGAGGGTCGCAACTTTTGCTACAAACATCGACTGATAATGTTCCCGGCATGGAATCGATGGCCATTGTTGGACAAGTTAAATCACAAGTTGGCAATGTAAACAACAAACCTACTATGAATTGAAAAAAAGAGTTTAGAACGTTCAACACAAAAAAAATTAAAATTTCATCTTATTTTCATTTTAACATGGATTTACAAATATAAAATCGAAATTGTTAGTACATTTTACAATAATTATCGGTGTCTTATTTCCTTCAACTTGTTTTTTATTGTTATCATTTTTTGTCAAGTCTTTAAATTTCTATTTAAACATCAATAATTAACATATAAATACTAAATCCAAAACATATAAAATTATTAAGCAAATGATCTTCTTATGCGTGTGTATGTGTGTGTGTGAAAAATAACGTTGATTAAAGAAACAGACGTTCCATTTTCCAGTTTATCAGTTAAATTCTTTCTTTTTTAGTTTGGGTACCGTTCCACCACAATTCCATGTCCCTATAAAAAAAAGAATAAACAAATGTTAGAGATTTATACTACAGAAAAGTTGTGATTAGTTTCTGGCAAAACATCATCCTGTCCTGTAAATCTCATCGAGAATTACGATAATTTCGCCTTATGTGATATGTTATTCGTTACAAGTTGAAAAGGGTTACATGTCCAAATGAAAAAATTAGGACATATTGCTTGAAACGAAAAACAATTTAAAAAGGCTTTCACAAGTTATAAATGATTGCAAAAAAAGAAGAAAACTTACGATTCCACCGGCGGCACATGCGGCAACCATCGCAATTCGTCCATTTTCTTTTGCTAAACGATTGGCAGCGGTCGTTACCAATCGGATTCCAGTGGCACCGAATGGATGTCCAATCGACAATGAACCACCCCATAAATTAAATTTAGACAATTCAGGTGCGCCGACCTTAGACGATTTTCCCAAATAGTTCTTTGCAAAGAAATCTGAATCTAATGCCTTAAGATTGGCCAAGATCTGTCCTGCAAATGCTTCATGAAACTCCCAAACATCTATATCTTTAACATTCAAGCCGGTTCGCTCCAACAATTTGGTCGTAACATAGGTCGGTCCCAATAACAATTGATCCTTAGGATCTCGTGAAACGAATAAATGTTGTCTGAGGTAGGCCTTGGGCTTGAGGCCTAATTCTTTAGCTTTATCTTCGGTCATGATCAAGCATGCGGAAGCACCGTCTGTGAGATAAGATGAATTGGCAGCTGTAACCGTACCATGTGGCTTCACAAACGCTGGCTTCAACGATGAGATCTTTTCGATCGTCGACACACGTACACCATTATCCTTACCAACCATACCTTTCTTAGGAATATAAATTGGTTCAATATCGATAAGATTTCCTTCTTTGAATGCCTTGTCGGCTAACGTATGTGATCGAATAGCATATTCATCTTGTTCGCGACGAGACACTTTAAAGGAAGCGGCCAATCGATCGCTAGAATGACCCATCACTTCACCAGTAAAAAATTCAGCAATTGCAGGTAACTGTGTTCATAAACAAATGAAAATATGAAAACAATATGATCACACGATCAAATAATCTATGAAAACGAACCTCTGGTGCAAAATAATCTGGTCGTAATTGAGTGGCCAACGAAAGTCGTTGTCCAACTGATTTAGCTTTGTTCATTGCTAACAACATTTTTCGCATCTTTCGTGAATGACGTATTGGAACGTCGGACATGGTCTCGACGCCACCACAAACGACCACTTCATAGGTACCAGAATTGATGTACCCAATTGCGCTGGTAATTGCTTGATTAGCAGAAACACAAGCTTGTGATACGGTATGAGCTGGAATATCTAATGGAAAGCCGGCAGCCAACATTGCGTCCCGTGCAACGTTGGGAATCTTTGGCTCGGCAATAACCGTACCGCAAATGACATAATCAATCAAATTCTTCGGAATATTGACTCGTTTCATTAGCGAACTAAATAAACAAATTGGTAAAAAATAAAACAATTCACTCAAAAATATAATAAAGAACAAAAACATACACTAATGCATCTCGCTGCAATTCATATGCCATCAGATCATTATAATCGGTTTGTGACATTGTGAATGGTGTACGAACACCTTCGATCAAAACAATATTCTTTCCATATTTCGCATTATCGAATTTATAACCGGCAGTAGATGAGGAGGCTGCACGAACCAAGCTAGGCACCGAGGCCAAACGATTAAGACGCGTTAAAGAAATCATGTTGCTGACTAAGAATAAAAATTCGTTGAATTAACAATCAAAGTGGGAAAATGGATAAGTAAACAGACTCACAATTTTAAATTGTCTCTATATTTTTGTTTAGTTGAACACGAGTATGAATGTACTCGGTCGACAACAACGATTTTAACTATAATCAACAGTGGTAGTAGTGGTATATTTGGTTTGTATATCATCAACAAAATTGTAGACGACAACGTCGACACTTGTTATTATGACCCGTCCAGGTGCACGAACCTCAATACACATGAGCAATGGATTTATGGCAGATTCATTGATGACGTGACGGTAGGAATTAATTTTTTTTCGTGACATTTGTCTAAAACTATTGTTATAAAATTCTGAATTCTAAACCTAAAATTCAATTAGAACTGTCGTTTATTCATATTAATATATTTTGTTATTTAAGTTTATTAATATTATTTGCTTTTTATTATTCAAATTGTCATAAATTAAATATCGTTTTAAAATTTGTGCTCATTCATAATGTTTAAGAGTAGTAGAAAAACTGTTGAAATTGAAATTACATTCATGATCATATTATTTGTTATTATGTCCAGAAATGTTAATGGAAGAAGAATTAAAAGCGAGTCAAACGTTGAACCAAGTATATTTCAAATCGATCCTGACTTAGAACAACCAAGGGATAGTAATGATAAAAACAACTCGAGTGGTAAGAATATGAATTATTTTATTTGAAAATTTGAAAATTAATTTGTTTTTTCACTTGAATAGGATATATTTATATTGCCGTAATTATCCTCGAATCATTAGCTTTAGCAGCTGCAGTATTCTATATTTATAGAATCAATGATAAACTAATTCGTTACAAGAGAATATGTGCATCATTTATAAAAGGTGAAGGTGCAGATGTTGATGCTGAGATAGCGCAAGAACTAAACCAATTTATAGGATTTGGACAAGCATTTCAACAAGTATTACCACAGCAACAGCAATCAGAGTCAGCACTTGAGGCCGTACAATCGGATGCATCATTGAGTACCATGCCAGTAAAGAAGAAAAAGAAAAAGACAAAGGAAACACAAGAACAAA
Organism: Blomia tropicalis; assembly: GCA_029204025.1. Taxonomy (NCBI): domain Eukaryota; kingdom Metazoa; phylum Arthropoda; class Arachnida; order Sarcoptiformes; family Echimyopodidae; genus Blomia; species Blomia tropicalis. The sequence continues at coordinate 7,565,038 of CM055090.1, forward strand.
AAGATTTTAGCATAACAAATGATGACCAGTCTATAACGAACAACAACGGTAAATCATTGAAAAAATCACCAAAAACGGGTAAATCACCGAAATTGCCAAAGATACCACGAATTGTGGTTGGCAATCAATCGGAGCCCAATGAAACCAATGCATTAAAACGTAATCGAAATTTTGAAAAAGAAAAGTCAAAATCGTTCGAATATAAAACGGATCCATCTCGCGAGACACAACCTATGCCGATCAATGAAAATAGTACTCAATCGGCTGATAGGCAGTTACAAAAGAAGAAAAAAACATCGCCAAAGAATAATAAAGAAAAGAAGTCAACGCCAAAAAACAGCAACATCAACAACAATTCAAGTATTAGTTCCAAAAAATCACCAAAATCTCCAAAGAAAAATAAGCTACCACAAAGCAACAATTTAAAGAAGAATCGTTCGGCAATATTTGATAATGAGAATTCTGAATCAGGCACACGCCGTTCGACATCGGCAATTACATCTGTTTCAACAGATGATCGATAAAAATTATCGTCAATATTACACCATACATACATATTCTACTCTTATTTTTTTAATCTGGTAAATAATCGTCCACTTAATTAAATGTCAACATTCACTATTTCGACTCTTTTGCTGAAAAAAACACAACAAACATGTAAAATGGCTGACATTTAACGGCATCACGATGATAAGTTAATCGAATTATGGTGAACGTTCTCATATATCAACAACATTATTTGATAAATTTTGTCTCTTCCTCTTTTTGGCTCTTATAGATTGATTTATTGATGAAAAAATGGAAAGCCAAACCTCCAAATGATGACAGTTACAACCGTTACGTCTATTGATCACGCGATGGTTAGTTTGGTAAAACCTGATTCAAACCAATGTATTATACTTATATATACATATAAAATAAATAACAATTGTCTTCCGCCATTGGTTCAATACGAGACGATCCTCCCTTTACGTACGAACGGAAAAACTTGTTTTCAAATAACGATAATGGGAAAAGCATTGATAATAGCAGGATCCTACATCAACTAAACTTGTCCTCCTTTCTCTCACATCAATTGCAAATTTTACTTTTACTCTCATATGTCATTCGAATCGATTATCATCATTTGGGACAAGTGGCGTCCAACCAAACCGTTAGAACGCAAATCGCAAACACGTAACAAATCTCCGATAAAGATCATCAATTAATTTGGTGCTATCCAACAAGAAAAGCCAACATCACCGAAAGGTCACAATCATTTGGTATAAGTAATTGACTAAAGTGTATCATCAGTACCCGCGTGTTGTCCCAATTGTTTTATTTAAATTTATTTATTAATATCAACATTCAAGACGATTCGATTTAGTTTTTCAGCAACCCCATAACAACAACAACAACAAAATGCTTTCGACACTTAGATCAGTCACGAAATTATCACAATTCCGAGGAGTTAACATCCTTAAGGACTCGGTTCGGTAGGATCATAATTTCTTTTGCAAGTATAATTAAAATTAAAATTTATCAAACCAATTTTAGAAATGTTTCACAAGCAAAAGTCGATTTGGATCGTCTAGAAAAAATAAAAGTTCCAGAATCAAATTCGTTTATTCAAAATTTGTTCACTGGTGAAGCAAAGATTGAATCATTCTTTCCATATCCGAAAGTACTTTCGGATGAGGAATTGAGTTTTGTCGAAATGGTAGTAGAACCGGCTGAACGAATCTATGCAACCGAATTTGACGCATTGAAGGTAGAGAAAAATGAACAAATCGAAGAACGACATATGCAATTGTTGAAGGATATGGGTGCATTCGGCGTTCAGGTACCACCAGAATATGGCGGCATGGGAATGAACAATACTCAATATGGCCGATTGGGTGAAATGACCGTCGGATACGATCTTGGAACAACAATCTTTCTCGGTGCTCATCAATCGATTGGTTATAAGGGTATTCTCCTATACGGAACTAAAGAACAAAAGGATCGATATTTGCATGATTTAGCAACTGGCGAAAAGATTGCCGCCTTTGCATTGACGGAACCGTCGGCTGGTTCCGATGCCAGTGGAATCAAATCTCGTGCAGTACTATCTGAAGATGGTAATAACTGGATCTTGAATGGTTCAAAAACGTATATCAGTAATGGTGGAATTGCCGATTATTTTACCGTTTTTGCACAAACGGCAGTCAAAACACCAAGCGGTGAAACGAAGGATAAGGTTACGGCATTTTTCGTTCATCGTGGTCCCGGTTTGACCAGTGGTCCACCAATGGAAAAGATGGGCATCAAGGCATCAAATACGACCGAAGTATATTTTGATAATGTAGTCATTCCAAAGGAAAATGTCATTGGAACTGTTGGCGATGGCTTTAAAGTGGCAATGAACATTCTCAACAATGGTCGATATGGTATGTGTTGTGGACTCTCCGGTACCATGAGACGAGCGATCACCATTGCTGCTGAACATGCAAATAATCGAAGTCAATTCGGAAATAAGTTGGCCTCATTTACCGGTATTCAAGAAAAGATTGCACGAATGTCGATGATGCACTATCAAACACAATCAATGGCATATATGCTCAGGTATTTATATGATGTTTAATGTTTTGAACAATTAGTGATTGATTTAACGATTTGATTTAATAATAGTGGAATGATGGATAAAGGATTCAAAGATTATCAATTAGAAGCTGCCATTTCAAAGGTTGTGGCTTCTGAGTCAGCATCCTATGTCGTAGATGAGACACTTCAAATTCTTGGTGGAATGGGTTATATGCGTGAGACTGGTGTCGAAAAAATGGTTCGAGATGTTCGAATCTTTCGAATATTTGAAGGAACAAACGAAATTCTTCGATTGTTTGTTGCACTTACAGGTAAAATTATTTTAAAATGTTTGATTTTGTTATTTAAATTTTACATTTTAAGGAATGCAATATGCTGGTGGGCATCTTCGTGAAATTCAAAGTGCAATGAAGAATCCAATTGGAAACTTGGGAATGCTTTTTGGAGCCGGTACGAAACGAATTCGTCGGTCAATAGGAATGGATGCACCAGATATTGTACAATATGTTCATCCAGAATTTCACGAAGAGGCTAAATTGTTATCTAAGAATATCGTAAAATTCGGTTTAGCGGTAGAAAATTTGTTGATAAAATATACGCGAGAAATTATCCATGAACAGATGTTATTGAATCGGTTGTCAAATTCTGCAATTGATATCTATACAATGTTGGTCATCTTATCTCGTGTATCACGTTCATTCAACAAAAATGTTCTGACTGCCGAGGTTGAGAAGAATATGGCTAAAACAATATGTTCAGAAGCGAATATTCGTATTGAACGAAATTTGAATTCATTGAAATGCAAGCAAGCGTTGAAAAATGATGAATGTATGCGAGCGGCTGCACGCGCCGTTTTGGAGAATGGAGGATTAGTACATGGACATCCATTAGATTAAACCATTACCACCATAAATGTTCGTTTTGTAAATATTATTAATTTAAAAAAAAGAAATTTAATATATTATTAAACATTAATTTAAACAAAATTTTATTATTGATACCAAACTTTATATCTTTTGTATGATTATTGTACAGAATGTTTGGATGAATTTGACATCACAAAATCTAATACACGAGAGAATTTAGTAAACAAATAAAGTAATTTGTGTGATTTACAAACCAAGTACCTTCATATCTTACTGATATTATTCATCAATTTTTTCTGGTGGAACCCCACATGGTTGAAGCATTCTTTCCATCAAATTAAAACGCATTCGATTGATTGATTCATTTTCAACGATTGCAAAATAAGACAATAGATCTGGATGGCCAAAATAGGATGCAAATGAATCTCGGTGTTGGTTGAGAAGCCATTCAAATTTTGTTGTGTCCGCATGACCCGTACCAATATATTTCGATTGAAGATGTTCCAATTGGGAATGAATGTTATATCGATCAGTCATTTTGATCAAAGATTAAATTTTTTTATTATTTTCGTAAATAAGTGAAAGAGCAAAGAGAAGCATTCAACACAATATGATTTGGCTCGAGCCGATATGTGCGGATAGCCCCAATCATCATACACACTAGATTGTGTTTGTATTCGGGGTTGTTGTTGTTGTTGGTACTGTTGTACTGACTTAAATTTGCTTTATGCAATCTTGCTCTTTGTATCGTGATAAAAAATTACAAATTATCGTTCAAAGTGAATGCCATCTTCAATCTTGATTTCAGTCTTAGACTACTTTTTATTTTGATTTTATTATCATTTGTAAGGTTTAGTATCAAATCGGGTACGTGAACTTTCATAACACTACTACTACTCTCGTATATATGATTCGTGACGGTTAATCTAAAAACTATTAATTCGTTTCACTTTATAAAATAATCTTTAAATATATTCGGTTGCAGAGCACACGTGTACTCGATGTCCTATTCAGTATTATATATAGATTGCTAACTTTTTTATTTAATTTGTTCATTTTCATCTTCGAAATCAGGATTAGCATCGAGAACGATTGAAGTTTGACAATAAATCGACAAAATGTATAAATCTATCCGACCATTAACAAAATTGCGATTAAATTTAGATAATATTTTATTGCCAACACAAACAATACGGTATGAAGTTTATCTAAGATCTTTATATTGTTGATTTATAAAATTGATGACTTTTTTATTTAATCCCATATATCAAACTTTGACAAATCTATCGTTTTGAAGACATGTATCACAAGCAAAAGTCGACACTGAACGGCTAGAAAAGATAAAGGTACCGGAATCAAATTCTTTTGTGCAGAACATCTTTACTGGTGAAGCCAAAGTTGCTAATTTCTTTCCATACCCAAAAGTATTGAGTGAAGATGAACTTCAATTTATTGAAATGGTGTCTGAACCGGCATTAAAAATACATGCAACCGAATATGATGCCACAAAAGCAGAAGAAACGGAACAGTTAGAACCAAAACATTTACAACTTTTAAAAGACATGGGAACCTTCGGAATACAGGTTCCACAAGAACATGGTGGAATGGGTTGTAATAATACACAATATGCACGACTAGCTGAATTGGCATGTGGAGAAGATTTAGGAATATCAGTATTCCTTGGTGCTCACCAATCGATTGGATACAAGGGCCTTTTGTTGTATGGATCGGAAGAGCAAAAGCAAAAGTATCTTCCAGGTTTAGCAACTGGAGAAGACATTGCTGCTTTTGCGCTAACTGAACCATCAGCTGGATCGGATGCAAGTGGAATTAAATCTCGTGCTGTATTATCAGAAGATGGAAAACATTGGATATTGAATGGTTCAAAAACGTACATCAGTAATGGCGGTATTGCCAAATATTTCACAGTTTTTGCACAAACGCCAGTCAAGACGTCAAGTGGTGAAATAAAAGATAAGGTTACGGCTTTTTTCGTTCAAAGGGGACCTGGGGTTACCAACGGTCCACCAATGCATAAGATGGGCATCAAGTTATCGAACACTACTGAATTATACTTTGATAATGTAAAGATTTCCCATGAAAATGTTATCGGCAACGTGGGCGAGGGATTCAAGGTTGCCATGAATATTCTCAACAATGGAAGATATGGAATGTGTTGTGCCTTATCAGGTATACTTTATTAGCATAATTTCTTTAAACAATTGTATCAAAATCTCACTTTTCCAATAGGAACAATGAAAAAAGCAATTGAAATTGCAACTGCACATGCAAACCAACGAACACAATTCGGCAATAAACTTGCATCATATTCAGGCATTCAAGAGAAGATTGCACGAATGAGTATGCTTCATTATACGACACAATCGATGGCATACATGCTTAGGTATATTATGATATTTATTGATAAAAATTAATTAAATTTCATTTAGTGGTCTAATGGATAATGGAGTTAAAGATTATCAATTGGAGGCAGCAATCTCAAAATGTTTTGCATCGGAAGCAGCTTCTTACGTTGTGGATGAGACACTCCAAATTCTTGGTGGTATGGGTTACATGAGGGAAACAGGAGTAGAAAAAATGGTTCGAGATGTTCGAATATTCCGAATTTTCGAAGGTACAAACGAAATTCTTCGATTATTTGTTGCTCTAACTGGTATGATTATATCTTCATTTGATAAAGCAAATAATTAATTTTTTAAAAATTTATTTAGGTATGCAATATGCAGGTGGTCATCTCAAAGAAATTCAACGTGCAATGAAAAATCCGATGGCCAATTTGGGAATGATTTTCGAAGAAGGAACTCGACGAATTCGTCGATCAGTCGGTTTGGACGCACCCGATCTATCTGATTTGGTCCATTCAGAATTCCATCCAGAAGCACAAGTATTGGCTAAGAATATTGTAGCATTTAGTTCAGCAGTAGAGCATCTTCTCATCAAATATACGCGAGATATTATTCATGAGCAAATCTTACTTACTCGTCTTGCGAATGCCGCAATGGATATCTATGTGATGTTAGTGGTTTTGTCACGTGTCACAAGGGCATTAAACAATAAAGTACCCAGTGTCGACATCGAAAAGAAAATGGCCAAAATCATATGTTCAGAGGTAAGATTTTCTATTATCTTGTAAATACTTATTGTAATTAAACAATTTCAATTTAGGCTCATATTAGAATCGACCGCAATCTACGATCATTACGTTCTAGTGAATTACTTCGAAACGATGAGGGTCATCGAGAAATTGCAAAAGATATTTTGGCAAACGGTGGTATCCTCCATAGTCATCCATTGGATTAAAAACATTAATTATTGGTTCTTCTGAATATAAAATCTCAAATCATGTCATTATATCAGTATATTTTTGTTCTCTGAAATATTATTTATACACAAAAACTTTACTTAAACAAAAACTCATTTATTTGTTGATCAAATCATAGCTATATACTTTATTGTATTATGTTGATCATCATCAATTATTATTAATAATTATTACAAATAACCGTTTTATGAACGGTCTTTCTCCAGTCAAACCCTTTTCCCAACGGTTCAATTGTTTAAATTCTTAAGGGTATAACTTTGAAATAAAGCTATTCCCTCAAATATAACTATATATACTATATATTAATTTATTGATAACAAATATATTCAAATTTAATTTTAATGTATACAAAGTTTTATAATGTCGGTTCTTGCACTTCAACGCAATTTCTCATAATATTCCTGAAAATATTTTCGAATAATAGCAATACGTTTTCTAGAAACATTCTTACGCTCAACACTATTTTTAGTTTTTTGTATGCTTCCTAAATTGCGCCTTTTTTTATTCAAATGTAAACAATCATAAAACTTTAAATTATTAAATTACATATTTTCTTACAAAATTATTCAATATTTTAATATTTTAATTTCAATGGAAACGCTCGAAAATACTTGTGATTACATTTGCTTTGTTGTCGATGATCGGAATCAACGATCGGACATAATGAAAAAGGCGTTTATCTCTCTTCGAAAGCGAAAGTTGTCTGTTAAATGGATCATAGAATCTAACCTTGAAAAGATAGCATTTGAAGATATAGCATTTTTTGTATTGGACGTTTTTTCTGGGTCTGCTTTTGATATATTAAGGCAACAGAATGTTCGAATCATATCACCATATGTTGTTAAGTATTGTGATGCCGATTCAGCGAATCAACCATTAGATTCGATTCCAAATCATCCTTATCCAATTTATAGTCAATGTATGCATGGATTGTGTATAAGTACCACTAATATTTCACGTGAAGCAAAGAACGAGATCAAAGATCGAGTCAAACTAATGTGCGGAACTTATAACTCCTGTTTAACTGCTGATACTAACTATCTGATTTCTGATTCTGTGTTGACACAAAAATATCAAGCAGCAATTCTATTGAAAATACCTATTATTAAGCAAGAATGGATAACAGCTTGTTGGGAGCGCTTTCAATTTGATTTCAGACTTGCAAATGAATCTGAAATTGTCGATCAATTTCGTTTACCCATATTTTATGGGTTAACCATTACCGTATCACATGTATGTTGATATATTTTAAATTGAAATATGTTTTAACTTGATTTTTTAATTCTATATTAGGTTGATTTTGATGAACGAAAAAAGATTGATAAGTTGATTCGTGACAACGGGGGAAATTATTCTCCATCATTACAACTAGATATTCAAAATATGATTCTTTTGACAAATGAAAGAAGTGGTGATAAATATTTTTATGCATCAAAAAGGGATATACCACGATTAAGGGTACAATGGTTATACGATTCAATTGAGAAAAAGTACGCCTTGTCGCCAGATGGTTACTCATTGGATAAGGATGATTCAAATTTATTTCATGGTAATAAACGAACCACAGATGATTTAGTCGGCCATCAATTAGAAGATTTGCCATTGAGTGTACCTGAATCCACTTCAACAAATGAAGATGATTCTTCTATAGTAAATGTACTTAACGACCTATACGTACCATTCGCCGACCGAGAGAGTTCGTTTTTGGACAAATGTGTTTTATTCGCAATTGGATTTGACCAAAAATCAATTAAATCATTATCGAACGTTGCTCGACATTGTGGTGCAATATACATGAATGAATATAAGCCAATGGTAACACATATAATCGTTGGATCGAAATTGAATCAAAATGATCAACAATTATTAGAAAAATATCAAGATGTATACATGGTAACTATTGAATGGCTGTATGAGTCGATTAAATTAAAAATTTGTTGCGATAAAAACATGTTCAGATATTGTCCAAAATTAAAAGGTCGACGTAAAATAGATATGGCTAAATTATATAAATTTTGCACAGAAGAGATTATCAAACAAGCGAAAATTCCCAAAAAATCTACGATAGAAGAAGATGAAAATCCAATTATCGATTTGAATTATACTGATGATGGGTTCATTTTAGACCCAGAATGTTTTCCTAGAATAAGTGATTTCTCGCCACCTGAATATCCACCCCCAAAAAAGAGTTCAAAACGAGTGATCATGTTGTCTGGTTTTGAACCAACCGAAAGAGAATCGTTGATTGATTTAATTAGAAAAAATTTGGATGGTCGAGTCTATGACGAACCATTGGTATCACGTGATGTTACACACTTGATATTAAATGACTTATATGCAACTGAGAAAACATTATCTGCTTTAGCATCTTGTATCTGGATAGTGAAACCAGAATATATTCACGATTCAATCGAAAACGGTAATTGGCTATCGGAACTTTCATATCAATGGGGATGTAAACAGATGGATAAAGACAAAACATTATCATCTAATGAACAAACGTCTTCATCATCAACTGGTCGACCGAAAAAAAACTTGCGTGAACAATTGATGTCAGCTGCAAGTTTATGGCGAGAATATCATTTACGAACAGGATTGTATGCTTTTCAAGATTGGACAATTTTAGTGTTAAATACTACCGACTTTATTCAAAGTACAATCAGAGTGTTAAGTTTGGGACGTGCAAAGTTATTTTTCTTGAACGAATTTGTGGGTAGTCGTGAAACTGAGCTGAAAGAAATAATGAAAACTATTCATTATGCAATTATCGACCTAAAGTTTAAGGAGAAACCATCTCATAAAATAAATCGATTTTTGGAACTCGTCAAGTACTTAATCGACAAACAAAAAGTGATTCGTCATGAAGATATCTCCAGATATATCATCGGTGGTGAGCCAGGTAGTTTTACGATTCCAAAATCATCCAAATCATTACTCACATACAATGATTTAATCGAATCAGTGGAATCTTTCTTTAATAAAAATGAATCAATGTAAAATAATTATCTATTTTTTTATTTTATTTAATAGTTTTAAATGATTTAAATTTGAATAAATTTTCTCTAAACCATTTTGTTTTGTTAGATTTTGGTAGATCCTCCTTTATATCAACTAAATCACATGGTCCTAACAATTCTGGATAGTGTTTTACACAATGATATGCCAATTGTTTTTTACACATTCTTCCAGACAATTCATCTCCGCAGACCTTTACATGATTTTTTACTTGTTTTTTACTGCATTTACAATCGATAAGTTCTGGTTGATAGAAACATCCAGGATGTTTATAGCAATCGATAAGCAATTCTGGTTCTTTTTTATTTCCGGAACAAAAATATACGTTGGGAAGGCAAAAAAATAATGTACGAAATCGGTTTAATGTGATACCATTGTAGACACCGGGTTCGAATGTGGAACATAAACATCGATCACTACGAAGAGCGCTGATTGGTATCATCATAAATCCAAAACACAAGAGTTTGAATAACATTGTTATGTAATTAAATTGTTGTTTCGTATTATAATACCTAATACAAGTATTAATACAAGTTCAACAAATTCGATTTAAGATTTGAAAATCAAATCATCATATACATTGTGAATGGAAACTGACGTCACTTCAGTAGTGCTATACTATTGCATTAGATGCGGCAATACATGGGCCACACATTCCATTTCATCCAATGAAAACAGTTTTGTACGTCTTTGATGGAAAGCTTTATGTTGTAATACAGAGCACATGGATCAACCACAACCACTGCAACCAGTGAGCCAACCAACTTTTAGTCATTACTGGTTTTTCTGGTTCCATCAGAATACCATACATCAATACCGGATTGAATTAGAATTTTTTAACTGAACTAAAATTCTTAACTTTATCAATTGAATGTTTATTATCGAATCCGAAATTAAACCGTGTGACTGATTTGTTAAATTATAAATCTCATCAATCTAAACCACAATTTTCCTCTATAATTTTTTCCTGAGGATTGCTCAACACTGAAACGAGCTTACATCACGTTACTCATTAACATTGGTTAAACGTAAATGTATTTCAATGACATTCTAATTTATTTGTAACCATCTCGTTTAAAAACAAAACGAGTCATATTCATATTTAATTGTGATAAATCGTGTTTACGAAGAACATCGAACTTTTATCATCAAAACATCTATAATATGGTAGATTCTGTAGAACCAGCTGCACCGGTGGCGGCTACCGATCCGGCAAATGTAAGTAGCTATTGAGTTATTTATTCTATGTTTCAATATTAAGATTAACAAGTTTGTTATTTTTATTATTAGGCCAACGCACAAGCCACCCAGCAAGGACAAGGTTTTTGGGGAGTCGCCAAAGGATTGATGATGAGAGCGATCTTCATTTATATGATCACTAGCCTATTTCGAAGATCTTCGCCACCAGCGACAACATCTGATGGTAAATCGGGCGTCGCTGGTCCCGTTCATTCACCATCATCGAATTTGTATCCAAACGGAACCAGCTTTGATATGTACCTATATATTTGTGAGAATCAACGCGAACCTGATTTTTCCGATTCTCAACAATTGTTTTGGCTGAAACGTGATCTCATATATGGCGATTGGGTTAGCGGACCTAACGGCGATGGATTGTATACTCATGAAGTAACCGTACCACTATCATCGGTAATTATTCCAAATTTTTGAAATAATTGGGAGTATTATTAATTTATGATGTATATATATACGAATAGCGTGTGCAAAACAATGGTTCATTATGGTTGCATGTCTATTTGGTGAGAACGGACGATAGTCCTGATCCAAGCTCGAAAGACCACAATCCTATCTATACGATACATCGTGTGAAACAGTTGAACAAGTATAAGAAGCGTAACTATAAGAAAACTCATAATCTTCTAACTGGCGAATCAGCTGCAACTTTAGAGGAGAAGGCAAAGATTGAACAAAATATTAAACAAGAAATATTATCCCATTGGCATCCCAATTTGACCATCAATTTGATTGATGATCATACACCATGGACCAAAGGACATGTTCCGGGACCATTGGCCGATTATATCGAATTCGAACCATCGACCGGCCAATATTATCCTATCGTCTATGTGAACGATTATTGGAATCTGATGCGTGACTATATGCCGATCAACGAAACAGTCAGGTAATTCTTCTGGTAGTTGCAAAAATAAACAATATATTAATTTGTTCTAATCGCCTTTAGTGAAATTAAACTTCTATTCACTTATCAACCGTTATCAATGTTTAAATGGCAATTGTATACTGCTCAAGCAATGCGTTCCAAATGGTCAACTATTATGGGTAGTGATCTCATGGAACAGGACGACGATGAGCAGGACGTATTGAAGGAAACATTCCTGGAAACGTCTCCCATATTATTGGGGCTTACAGTGATCGTATCATTGACACATTCTATTTTTGAATTTTTGGCATTCAAAAACGATATTCAATTTTGGAAGGAGCGACGCTCGTTGGAAGGTCTCTCGGTTCGTTCCGTTTTCTTTAACGTATTCCAATCAGTGATTGTACTGCTGTACGTTTGGGACAATGATACCAACATTATGATTCGTATCAGTGTTGGAATCGGTCTTTTGATTGAACTTTGGAAGATCAAGAAAGTGATCAACATTGAAATCAACCGTGAACGAAAATTATTGGGCATCATTCCATATATAACATTCAGTGACAAGGGATCTTATGTTGAATCGTCTACTCGTCAATATGATATCGTAAGGATATACTTTCATTTTTCTCTATTCTTACATAATATGTTTTCAACTTTTAGCTTGCATTCAAATATCTATCATGGTTGATTTTTCCGTTGTTCTTGGGATATGGCGCATATTCGATGGTTTACAATGAACATAAAGGATGGTATTCATTTATATTAAATATGATTTATGGATTTCTACTTACGTTCGGTAAGATTTAATTCAATGATTGATTTTCATAGATTGATTGAATTCTTCACTTATTTAATTTAAGGTTTCATCATGATGACACCACAATTGTTCATCAACTATAAACTAAAATCGGTTGCCCATTTACCATGGCGAATGTTGACATACAAATTCTTGAACACATTTATCGACGACATCTTTGCGTTCGTCATCAAGATGCCGACATTGTATCGACTTGGCTGCTTTCGTGATGATATCATTTTCTTGATTTTCCTATATCAACGTTGGATCTATCGTGTCGATCATAGTCGTGTAAATGAATTCGGCGTCAGTGGCGAAGATATTGCCAGAGCTGAACGTGCTAAATTGGAAGCCAATGGTGAGACCAAGCAAACAACGAATGGCGATTCTATCACTGCCAAAGTTGAAGGTTCTATCGAACCTGATTCAGAAAAAGAATCGGCAGCTAAAGAGTCGAAGAAAACAAAATAGGGTAATCCTACCAATATGGTTAATAACTTTTTACATATATTATAATACTGATGATTTAACATTTTCTTATTTATACCCCGTCCATTATCATATATAATGTTCGAATCATTTAAATAAGCTTCCATATATTGATGTTTCAACACAAATTTTGCAGTCATTCCCAAGTTTGTCATTTATTTTGAGCATTTTTGGGTTTCTCATCTAAACATAACACAATATTGATTGTTCGATTATTGGTCATCTTCATTGTATGACTCAATAGCAAACTAGTCAAATATGATCAAATAACGCAAATATTGTGTAGCAATAATGTTATATGAAGTTGGGTTTATTAAATAAAATTCAATACTAATCAAATACAAAAATTTTGACATAAAGTATACTATACCATAATAGATGGAAATATATTAACCCTTTGCGCTCGAGGTGATGTCCTGACCGCTTAACCAGCTACTCGAGTGGTGCCTTGGCACCGCTCGAACGCAAAGGGTTAACCCTTAAGTACCTTCAAATTGGATACCAATACAGCAAATCTGTGAACATAACGATTTATAGGCTATAATAATATATACTTACCTGAAATTTGTTTTGTTTCGGAATGAAAACTCTTTTCCGTTTATAGAATGAAGAATTGAAATCCAATTCCTTCCTACTGGGATTCCGTCATCGCGACCACATCGTACCGTAACCATTGACTCTAGTTGTATTTAACTTCTTAATTATACTATACATAACATATGGAATATACATTAGATTAAGTTTGCCATAATTTTTAAAAATGTAATTCGAGATGAAAAAAATTGTTACTAACAATCACAAAGTGCGCCGATTTATATCAATTAAATCGAAAACGGACAACTAAACGCAACGTGATCCCTGTCATGAAAGCGCAACAAAATGTAGATAGTTTAGGATAACGGAATTTAAATGTGTCATGTTAGAATAAAAAATGAAGTTATTTAATATGAATTATAACGTTTTGAATAACCAAAACTACAGCATATAGTTGTAAAAACGATCCTGTAAGACAAAACACAAAACGAACCATTGTTAATGTGATGCGTCTTCTTTTGCCATTTCTCAGGAAACGTGTGGTACTCTTCGGGCTGGAAGATTGTTAACGGACCGCCATTAAAGAGTTTCAGAAATTAATGAAATTTATAAAAAAGATAATAGATAAAGTGTTTAAAATTATGTACAATAGATTAATTAACAACCAAAGTTCGTCGTCGATATGGGTGGTTACGACGAGACAATGACATTCGTCTTGGAGTTAAAGTAAGTTGATCTTCGCCTTGTTGCTCGGTGACTAACAAAACATTCGGTTGCGGCGTAGAGTGAACGACGTCTTCTGTTATCACAAATTCCAACTCAGAACTGTCCATGTCGCTCAAATTTTCGTCACTGCCATATTCGAATGAAACATTATCATTTGGAAATCCAAAATTAAATTCAATCTCTTCGACATCATGATCAGGAAAAGGCGTATCAGCTCGTTCAGATTCAGGTTCAACTAAATTTGTCACATTTTCTGAGCGAAATGCTTCCAAAAAACCTCTCAACAAACTTGTAGTAAAACTTGGTTCTGATGCCTGATCAACCTTAAGTTGTCGACGTTCTTCGATCATCTTCGATCGCGCCTCCTTTTCTTGTTCGTTCAAACAACGATTCAAAAAATGGTTGATCAAATTTTCCAATATGATATTTCGATGTTGGCTCTTGATATCCACTCGACACAATGGACACACGCCATAACAACCGGGATTGGTACGTTGACGATAAGTTCGTTTCCACACTTCGATACAACTAGCGCAGAAAATGTGCGAACAGTTGAGGGAGGTTGGCTCCACCATATATTCCGAACAAACAGTACATTGAATCTCGTTGAGAATGAATTCATCTACACTGGTTAACTTTTTAACATTTTCTATTGATTCGGCGTCATTTTTAACTTTTTCCAACAACTGTTGATATCTTTTACGCATTTCTTCAAGCTCTAGACTCAATTTGGAATTTTTCTCATTAATTTCAGTTAAAGATTTTGATAAAGCAGAAAGTTCCTTTTGATAATTGAGAGTCTCCAAAACTCTCTTTTCATCATGATTCTTCAGCATCGGTTCTTGTATGCTTTGTGTTGCGACGGCATCGTTGCAAATATCTGTAGCCACGTTATTTTGTTCATTCGTGTTGCTAGGAGATGTGACAAAATTATATTGTGAATAATCTTCACGAAACGTATATCGGTGATTGCTATAAAAAAGGGGACCAAAGCTTATATCGAACCCATCTTCAAGTGCAATCTTTTCTAACGGTTTCAAACGAATGCCATTGACATATAAGCCATTTGTGGACTAAAAAAGATAGTAAAAATAAAAGGTATTAATATCAAATAAATTAAAAAAATTATTAAATAAATAAAAAACAATAGTAAAATTGATATACATTTAAGTCTGAAATCCACCATCGATCAGCTTCATACAAGATCATAGCATGTTTACGTGAGACTTGAATAGAAACGATTGAATGATCACATTGACAATCCCGACCAATAGTAGACTAAAATAGAGAACAATGATTGTACCATCAGTGGTTAAGTTGAACTATACAATTGTTGTACAAATACATACCATAGGTTTGTTCAAGACCAATATACCAGTCGGTATCAGGGAAAATCGAATCAATGCAGCTGGTTTGAATCCATTCGGAATTGATTCCGAGATACTTGTACGTGTGTTCATTTTTATTATTATTATGATATTATAACGATAAAATATTTATAAATTTTAATTCTATAATACAAAAAGTTAAACAATTAAAAAAACAATGTCACATCACAACATACATTCAGAATTTATGTTCGCCATCGTTATGGTTTTAAACAAAACAAAACGTTGGAAGTACGAGTTGTCCGACTTGAGTTGAGTGTCGCTGACTAAATTTCAACTCCTCCACGCCTTCTAAATTGACCGTCGATTGCAGCACAGTGGTGGCGTCAATCGTTGAGAAATAGTGAAACGATTACTAAACGAAGAGGGAACAATCGTGAATGAAGAAAAAAAGCTTAGCTGCCGTTGGCGGAGAAAACAACTTGAGTCAATTGACAGAGTCAATTTCCTTTATCGCTAGGTGTCGCACTGAGTCATAAACAATACTGATCATAGATGACGTTATTTATTGATGATTGATGACTAGTTACGATAATCTGTCCCTCTCGGATCCATGGTTGCATTTGCAGACAAACGACAATGTTTCATTTATATACGAGTAAAAATCTACGTTCAACTTATATGATTACACTGATTAAAATACTATTGTATAAGGGAGGATCCTCACTGGCATATCAACCAGCTTTGAATAGCACGACATATGACGCCGTCATATCATACGTTTGTAAAACGTATGACGATCAAGTATTTTACGCTATAACAACGATGATATAGCGTCTACTCCTATCTATATCTACGCCTTTTATTTGGTTTAATAATATGATTTTCCACCTGAAAATATTCGTACAACAGTGAACCATTGGTTCCTTATAAACGTCCTTGGACAGAAAGTTGTTTGACCGGGTGTAAGAGAAGGGAAAGGAATTCTTGGAATTTCTAAGAATTTCTAAGAAAAATAGACAATCGTTTAGTGTGTTGTGTGTAAATAGAGAGACAAATTAGGACCCCATATAAGCTCTGTAAATTGCTCTCAACTCAAATTTCATTTGAAAGAATTCCAGCTTCTCGGAAACTGGTCCTTTGATCGTATGTGTATTTGATGGTATCCACACAGTGTGACGAAAACGTTTCGTATACGTTTAATGAGGAAAACTTCCGTTGTTAAGGTCATGGGTTATCCTGTAAGAACTTATCGTTAGCTGTTCGTTTGCCCGACGTTATTTTATAAATTTCTCATAATCAATTGTTGCATTAGCTTTTTTGATCTATCATCCATATGATGCGTTCTTTCGAGCCAAAGATTTAACATGATATCCTTTTTTATTTTCCGTTTACTTAAAACTGGTCTTTCATCATTACTGGATAAAAGTTTTTGGGATGATAATATGGTAACTCGATTTAAAAAAACCGATCTCCAATGAGATATTTGTTCGTAATTTAAGCGATGAGAATTGGCACAACGTTCTCCATGCTTACAGATCGATGTTTCTGTGCTATTAGATTGTTGAAAATGATGATATTTACATGAATTTGGTTTTTTAATTATTTCCAAAAATAAGGACAATTCATCATAAGTAAAATGGGGAAACAATCGTTCACCATATTTTAAATAATATTTTCGTAATAAATGGGTATAAAATTCATTTCGTGCTAATAGATGTGAAGCACTTTGACGATGTTTTCGTCGATCTTCTAACGTGTCACGAAATTCTCGTTCACAATATTCACAATAGTACTTTCGCCCCATTTTACGGAATAACGGAATTTGTACGTATTCACGATAAATTGCAAACAATTTACAATTAACCCATATTTTGATACGACATGCATGAAAATACGAATTACTGGATTTTGTGAATGGTCCCGGTCTTTTGCCTCATCTGCTAACAGACACATTACGTGTATTTACTTTTATGTTCATTTTTATTGTTGTTATTAAGTCTTCATTGATTTAATTTCTTTTTTAATCAATCCAATTTTCTAAAACATTTTAGTTTCAAATTATAAATGGAAATTATTCATTAGTGGTTTGTTATTTCTTTAGTAATTTAAGGCAATCATTCGTTTTATTTATACAAACATTCAAATAATAAAACCTTAAAGCTGGTCAATTTATCAGAATGTTTCGGAACCTATTTGTAGCGGTATGTGTCATCACGCTATCAATAACATTACATTCAATCAATGCAGTTGATCGAAGCAATTTTAAAACATGTGACCAATCGGGCTTTTGCAAGTAAGTATCATGTTTTCATCTTGTACCTTTATTCCACATGTTTTATTATATTTGTTTCAGACGAAACCGTGCCATTAATCCTGAACATAACAAATGGATTATACCAATTGAAAGTGTAACGGCCGGTTCTGGTGATGACTCAGTACATTTTAATTTAAAAAATGTAGCAAACGGTGTAACATTCCAAGCAGAACTCACCTCATTATTGTCTGGCCAATCATTTCGGCTTCGTGTGGATGAACTAAACTCTCCTAAAAAACGATTCGATTCTGAATCTTTTGTGTTGACATCAAACTTGAAAAAATCTAAAGTGAAGATAACGGATCAATCGATGACTGGTTTCACTGTACAAGTTAACGATGAAGCAAATAAGCAAACGAATCGATTTGTTCTCACAGCCGACCCGTTCCGAGTTGATGTGTACAGTGGAGATCAATTGGTGATGGTGGGAAATCAACGTGGATTGTTCAATTTTGAGCATTATCGACCCAAGCCTCAAGGTTTGTTTGCCAAAACGATTTCCAATATGGCTAAATGGTTTATGTCGAATTCAGAAGGAGATACAAATGCTGATGAATGCACTGAAAGTTGCTGGGAAGAACAGTTCAAATCGTCAACAGACAGCAAACCAAATGGTCCAATGTCAGTTGGAATGGATTTTACATTCGTTGACTTTGATCATGTCTATGGAATTCCCTCTCATGCCGATAGTTTTGCATTGCGAAACACTAAAGGTACAACTGATCCATATCGATTGTACAATGTGGACATATTTGAGTATGAAGTGAATAGCCCAATGTCATTGTATGGCGCCTATCCATTGATGATTGCCCATTCAGCTAAGCCATTAACTGTCGGTCTATTTTGGCTCAATCCATCAGAGACATGGATTGATATTGAATCATCTAATTCTGGTATCACTGGATTGATCTCAAATCTGGTTTCTGAACAGAAGCCAAACAAATTAACACATTGGATCAGTGAAACCGGTATGATCGATGTTTTCTTCCTATTGGGACCATCAGTGTCACGTGTGATGGAACAAAATGCTCAACTGTTCGGTACCACAAATCTGCCTCCCATTTATTCGATTGGCTATCATCAATGCCGATGGAACTATTTCTCACAAGAGGAGGTGGCAGACGTTGACACAAAAGCTGATATGTACGATATTCCTATGGATGCCATTTGGCTCGATATCGAATACACCGAAGGGCGATCTAAGAAATACTTTACATGGGATCCGGTTACATTCAGTGATCATGTTTCATTGATTAAAAACTTAACCAGTAAAGGTCGTCGTTTGATTACGATCATCGATCCTCATCTGAAAAAGGAATCCAATTATGCCACATATGATGAATCAGTTGCTAATAATTATCTTATGAAAGACGCTAAAGAGGATAAAGAATTTGAAGGATGGTGTTGGCCTGGTAATTCAGTTTGGCCAGATTATCTCAATCCGGTTGTACGTGATTGGTGGGCTGATAAATTTGACCCGAAACATTTTCCTGGTTGTGAAGATTGCATCGTCGACATTTGGAATGACATGAATGAACCGTCAGTATTCAGTGGACCAGAAATTACCGCTCCTCGTGACATAAAAGTATGACCAGTTTTATTAATTTCATCATTAACTTATCTCGGATATTATCGATCCTAGCACATTGGAGACGTTGAACATCGTGAATTACATAACATGTATGGATTGTTGATGACCCAAAGCACCTATTCCGGATTAGTCAAGCATCGATCAAATCTTCGCCCATTTATTTTAACACGATCGTTCTTTACCGGCTCTCAACGATCGGCGGCAGTGTGGACCGGTGACAATATGTCCAAATGGGAACACTTGAAAATATCGATTCCAATGCTATTGTCACATTCAGTTACTGGCATATCATTCATTGGTGCTGACATTGCTGGCTTCTTCTTTAATCCTGAATCAGAGGAGATTGTAATTCGATGGTATCAAGCATCAGTGTTCCATCCATTCATGAGAGCACATGCTCATTTGGACACGAAACGACGTGAACCATGGGTTTATCCTGATTTTACCCGAAATGCTATTCGTGATGGTACGTATTCTTTATTATTGTGAATATATTTTTGGGTAATTTATTATTCAAATTTCAGTAATCCGCACTCGATACACATACCTGCCATACATGTATCAATTGTTCCGAGAGAACGAACGAAATGGTATGCCACCGATGCGACCGCTTTGGATGCAATTTCCTACCGATTCAAAAACACTATCGATTGAAACCTCGTACTTGCTCGGCTCTAATCTTTTGGTTGCACCAGTTTTGGACAAGGAAATCAATTCGTTAGAGATTTATTTGCCGACTGATGCTCATGAACCGACCAATTGGTTGAATGTATGGACACACAAAGTATTTGCCGGTGGACAAAGTCATGTGTTTGATGTTGATATTAGATCGTTGCCAATCTTTCAACGTAGTGGTTCAATCATTCCAAAAAGGTTTGTTTTTTTTAATTTATTCTGTTTTTAGTAGAACTAACTTTTTACATTGATTCCATAGAGAACGACTTCGACGTGCTGCAGTGTTAGCAGTGAACGATCCAATTTCGTTGCAAATCTTCCTCAATCCAAACGGCGAAGCTACTGGTTCAATTTATCTTGACGATGGGCAATCGTTCGACTATCGTACGAAGAATGCGTTCATAGAAGGAACGTTTCATTTCTCGAAACGAATACTCAACTATTCATTCGAAAGTGGCAAACCAGATGCTAATCCAGCATGGTTAGAACGCGTTACCATTTTTGGCTATCCATCGAAACCAAACCGTATTTTAGCACAAATGGCATCCGATTCATCAAAACAAACACAATTGGCATTCAAATATAATGCTGAAGATAAGACTGTCGTCATTCGCAAACCCTCATTTACGTTTGGTCAAAATTGGCAAATCAAAATTATGTAAACTAATGATAATAAACCATCAAGCTGCTCTCTTTAGCGAAACTCAAACACCTTTTGAACAACATTGAATTCCCATATTGGCGGGTTTTAAATTAATTTTCTCGACACATTGTTTTGCCATATTGTGATATCTGCCATCTCTTTCTTTTTTCTCTTTTACAAATGCTGTAAATGCTTGTCTTCAATGGAAAAGCAAATATGTAAACAATAACACACAGACAAACCAATTGAGCCTTGTATATTGTGAATCGACGAAAATATAATAAAAATTATTGAAATGTTACTATTGCTACATATCAACTTTATATATGATACAAATTTTGTTAATTAAAAAAATCGCAATATTAAAATGAAACAATCTATTCATTTCATTCAAAACCATTGATATTGAGGTATCCATTCAAAGTTGGATCACGTCCTAAGAAACGTCGCAACAGTTCATTAGTTTCGATTGCACCGCTTTGAGCAAAGAATGTTTCCTTGAACCGTTGACCTAATGCTATAATCTGTTCTGGATTCTTTACCGAATTGTTTCGCGAATCGCGAAATGCATCAAACAGATCGGCAGCAATTACCTCAGACCATTTATCGCTATAGTAGATTCCTTCTAAACCATTTCCAGAGAAAATGTCCATAAACGAACAAATGTGACCATCCTCTTCTAGTGCATCAAACGGTGACATCCATTCTTTCCAGGTTTGCTTCTGAACTGACGATGAATGTTCCCGTAACGTATGAAGATTGAGATCCAACGCCATTAAATAAAGTTCACTCTTCAATGAAAACGAAACGAAATGGTAATAACCTATATGTTATCCAATGTCCAATTAAATGAAGAAAGTTAACACGATAATAACATTAAAACAAAAAAAACTTACTCTGACGAATTCGTTGAAAGAATTCTTCGGAAATAGGTTCACCGGTTGTAATATGACTACTACATCTTGCTAATGTTTCATAAGAATTTAATGGCCACATTTTCATAAAATGTTGCGCAATATGAAAAGCGTCAGCTTCCAAATTCGAAAGCGAACCAATTTCACTATAATTAACTTCAGTCAACAAATGTTGTAAAACGAAACCAAACTAAAATAATTAATTGTAAAAAGATTATGATACGATAAATAGAACACAAGCTAACCTTTCCAAAGAGTTCAATCACTTGACTAAAATTAAGCAATTCTTTACCAGTACTTTGTAACATTTGATTATCATATTGATCAAAAATGCTAAAGTTTCCGGCAGTAAAATTCATCAAAAAGAATACGACCGGTTTGGTTTGTAATGATTCGGATTTTGAAATAGGCATCAAAATTCGTGATTCACGTTGAAACGGATCAAAATAGAATGAACCATATTCAGCAGTAGATTTAGAACTATTGCCAAACACTTTGAAATGTCGAACGTTTGGTCCCCAAACTTTATTCTCGTTCTTAAGTTCAACAATCTTGATTCCGAACAATTTTTCTGCAAATTCAAACATCCCACTAACAACTCGTTCCAATGGGAAATGTGCTCGCACTTCGCGCGAATCAATATTGTACATTTCTCGAAGAAAAAGGCGTTCAAAATATTTCAAATCCCATAAACTTAGTTTTTCCACCCAATTTTTAGGTGTTTGAATCTTCGAATCAACTGCACGTTGCGGATCACGTGTTGCAAAATCTGTCAACTCTTTCATGTTTTTCTCAAATTTAGTTTCAGATCGCATCGCTAAACCATTGATAAATGCTCGAACATTTTCAACTGAACCGGCCATTGTGGCACCACCGAATCCTCGAAGTTCCATCGACATTTGGGCAAAATTATCATAGGAAAGAAGTCGTGCTTTGCGATAACGATATTCACGAATCTTTTCGATTGCAAGAAAATTATTTAAATTAGATCCCATAAATGGCGCAGCTCGTGAATAATATGAAAGCCAAAAATCTTTCCTCAAATTTTGATCCGGACAATATCGCATGAATGAATTGAACACTGAATCAGCATCATGATGATTAATCTGAGTTATCACATGATCTGGTAAACAATCTAAGAATTGTGGAGAGATAATATTTGATTGAAAAATTGATGTTGCTTCTGTAGCTGTTCCAACAAAATTTTGCTGTTCTTGTGATAATTTATCGTTGATTAAATTGTAAACACTCAATTGATCTTGATGTTTTAATCCAATCCCAAGCATTTTAGATTCTCGGATATATCGATCGACTAATTGATTCTTTTGTTCTTGTTCAAATTGAGCATCGGCACTTTTTAATGAATCGATTACAATTTTGGACTCATCTCCGGAAGAGGTTTTAATATTTGTTTTATGATTTACCATGTCTCGTCGGGCTTTCATTTCACACATGAACATATAAATGTAACGATTAAGATGGCGAAGTTTAGTCTTTGTGATACGCTGCTGAAAGAACTCGTCAAATGTTTTAAAATTGAATTCATTACGCCGAATAATACGAAATGAAGATAACAGACATAGATTGTAATGAATTGGCAACAAATGCTTTTCCATTTCGGAAATAAATTCGTTCATTTTAGCATTTGATATTCCTATTTATTCAAAAATTATTTTATAAAATTTTTTCAAGATTGTATGTATAAAAACAAACCTTTACCGTCACCTTCATCTTCGTTCAAGGTACGACTAAATTCGTCGATAAAATGTTCATATTCCACAGATAGTTTTCCCAGTGCTCGAACACACTTTTCCACAGTCAATTTATCAAACGGTATTTGTCCATTAATCGGAATCTCTAGAAATTCATTAGATTCTATCGTATCTGATAATATTTCCGGAAATCTAAAAGGATAAATTCAATCATGTTGACTTGAAACTTTTATTTTATTGACATACATTATATATTTTTGTTGTTCCGGTTTAGTTTCTTGTTTGTTACTATCAAACAAATTTATAATTGAAGATGTCGAAATGTGTCGATTTTGATTTGTAATTTTGAACACTTTGACATATTCTGATCGGATATTTGTCGGTATTGATGATTTTGGTTGACATTGTAATGCCGAACAAAGTCGATATAACAATTGTCCATTCTTTAGAAATAATTGACGATGTAATAACATGATCGACGATTTAAATCAAGATCTTATACAAAGATGTCCAATATCAGTGTTTGTATCATAAAATACACGATGCACACCATGCACACAATCAGCTGTTAGAGATGGGAGTACCATGTTTGCGTATGGACCATATTTTGGTTCTCTACGTTAATTCTCGTTTAACTGGAAACTTTTTGCAAATATTAGGTTGAGAATTCTTATGCAAAAGAATAGATTCATTTAAAATAGAAAAAGATAGATAAAATTATTAATGTCATATTTTAATATTAATAACACTTAGTTATATTTTTACAAATTTTTAAAAGAGTGTATTTTTAGAAGCTGGAATAAAGAGAATTTTTGGAAATTTTCCAAAATAATACGGCAACTTAACATTGTTTTTAATTTTAGTCGCTTATTGTGCACGTGATCGGTACAGATGTTGATCATTGAAACATATCATCTGCACCACTGCCTAAAAACGGGAACCTCAGTTTTTGAGGAATACACAAAACGGGTTCAACATTATGATTATTATCGGCTCAAGATGTGCCACTTTGTTTCGTAATGGTCAACATTGGACAAACATCATTCGACAACATATTCCAAATTTGATTTGCAAAAATAAATCATTTATATCAAAGAATCGTTCATCACTACAATTTACGATTAAATTTAATTATGTTGAACCACGATTTAATTCAATCAGACTATCATTGTCATGTATTCGTTCTTTGTCAACAAAAGTTGACCCAAGAAACTATGAAAAACGTCACCGAATCGAGCCAGCAAAATTGCAAACTATTAAAAAACATCATAAAACGTTAAACTTTAATGAGAAAAATACAGATGAATTATCAAGTTTCAAACCGCAATCTAATGTAAATTTTGGTTTCTTGTTTTAGTCACATAAAATATAATTCTTAAATTTGTTTATAGCGAATATATACAATACCAAATCTATTATGCATGTTTCGAATTGGCATCACACCTATTATTGGATATCTAATCGTCGGAGAACAATATGACTATGCATTGGCATTGTGTGCAATCAGTGCGGTAACAGATTTTCTAGATGGTTGGATCGCTCGAACCTTCAATTCAGAATCAAAGCTTGGTGCTTTGCTCGATCCATTGGCTGATAAATTATTGGTAGCAACGTTAACATTTGCACTAGCCTATACCCATTTGATACCATTATGGTTAGCTGGATTGATTCTTACACGCGACCTACTAATCGTAATGGGTGGCTTATATCTACGATTTCGTTCAATAATTCCGCCAAGAACAATGGAAAAATTTTTTGAATTTGGAACGTTCAAATCGGATCGATTTCGGCCAACTCTAATATCAAAGGTCAATACCGGATTTCAATTGTCATTGGTATTAGTTACACTTTCATCACCCCTATTTCCCACATTTTTCGAGTCCAATTACATATTTCTTCAAGCATTACAAGCATCCACTGGGATCACCACACTATGGTCTGGTTTGAACTACCTTACTCGTTTAAAATGAACAATGTACGTCAATTGTGATTAGTGAAAATCACTTTTCTTATTACGTAGTAAATCAAATGTTAGTCATCATTTCAATTGAGATTGGTTTGTGTTCCTATAAATAGGCAAATTATTTCCTTTGCTTTGTGGCTTAAATTGATTTCTTAATGGATGATTTCATTTCATAAGATACCATTCTAAAACACATTACATGTGCTTGAAGGTTAGAACTAATATTTCTACGCAACCGGTACAATTGGTTTTCCGGCTCATTTCATACCACTTCACTTTGGATGTTGATGCAGAACGCTATCATCCATATTACTCACATTGATTCTTTAATGCTTGGTTACTCCTTACCGTTTGAACCAACAAAGCCATCGCGCCGACATTGCTTACTTCAGGTCGTCAAGTGCAAGCCACAATTAATGATCGCATTACAATTACTTGTTTTGATTGATCGTTTATTTAGTTGTTTTCTAGTTTGGATATTGTCTGTTTGTCTAACCTTGAAAAAGGGAAATCATGTATGCCATTAATATCATATGAACGCACAATTTTAAGCTACTAATTGATTTTGGTTATCTTTCATGTCGATTGTTCAGTTTAAAAATAAAGAGGTAATTTATGAACGAAAACAAAATTTACAAAAATTATTATTTTTTGTTTTTGTATCAATTTTCAGTAAGAGTAACCAATATTACCTACCATTCTTAAGCATCAATGTAACTTTCTCTCCCTAAAACGTTTTTTTTTTCATTCAATCATCTCGGTACATCTGACGCATCCGTATTGCAAACAAAACATTCTTTAATCACTAGAGACGCAATAAAACGATATGAGAGATGTAATGTTATCAACGAACAATGGTATTGAGGTGATGATTATAATCAGCATTCGATTGATTGTTAAAAGGCAATCTGATTGAGAGGTGTGAAAGAAATGGAAAAAAGGGTGGGTCTTTCATTGATCTACGATCGATCCAAACGGCCTCAAACAGTTGACATTAACTTTTTTTCTCATTTTTAGTCATCGAAATCTAATCAATCGCAATCTGTTCACTCCTAACCCACACAAACATACTTAACAATAGTTGCAAAAAAAGAAATGTTGACATGTAAACTAATCCCTTTGGCGATACATAAATTCTTGTATTATACGATTTTGGTTGCGATCAAAGACGGGATTTTAATCGATATTTATTGAAAACACAATGTTGTCATGCGACAAAATCGTGCGAAACTGTTTTTTCCCATTTGGAAGCAATTATTAAAAATCTTCAATGCCATTGAGTTCAGTGTTTGTCTATTATCAATTTGATAATATATTCATATTTTTCGTCACTAATTTGGTTTCGCATCATACACTTACAAATAACAAATCAATGTTTGTGGTTGAATCAACACCGTTGTCTTGTATACCACCCGATTGATTCCCCTTGATTGCCAACGATGACGATCATTAAATAATTATTGTTAATCGTGATCATCGTCACTGAATAACGTGTAACATCATTTAGGTATGAGTAAAGGTTGCTATTTCGACCAATCGATGCCATAGATAAGTGTTATTAACCAAAGAATAACAGAGAAACCCACACAGCAACCAATCAATTTGTTACGCCATAATCCTTTGACATTTTTTCGGATTATTTCTACAAACAAGTTCAACAGTCGGCTACTCGACTCATCAATCAACTTCTTTGATGTTTTTTTTTTGGTCAATACTTGTTCAAAAATATTTAAACTTGAATTGACGAGCCAGTATCGATTTCCTGTTCGTGCCAATTGAACACCTTGATTGACAACTGAGGTCGACATCGAACCTTTCATCAACAAACATCATCAGTGCATCATGTAAAACATGTAGATTCATCAAACATCGATTGACAATTTTGTCGAAATAACAAACTCACCGTGACGGCATCGCCATTTAGAATCATCATTTATAACAATAATAAATGTAAAACCATAATTGCACGTACATAAAGTGTCGAACTGCAATTTGTTTGTACATTCTTTTCTTCTTGCTACAACGTCATTTAATCTCGGCACTCACACATTCTCACTTTGAAATCTGAACATCAATTTTCAATCTAATTTGCATCTAGTCATCGAATGGTCGATCGTTACCAAAATTAATCGCATCAATTTTTGGCAAACTTTTATTCAATCTTTTTTTGTTAATTTTATTTCAGTAAAATGATTCAGAATTCGCAACATTGATTTGCAATTGAATGTTCTAGCATGGTGCTGTTGTAATTTATTTTCATTGTGACTGATTACATCATTGGTTTTCCCTTCTTTTTTTTAAATCAATCAATTTGAACAATGAATCTTTTAAAATATACATTAATACGTTTTTCGATAAAAATCTTATTTACTTTTGTCTTTATTTCTTGTGATGAACATGTAGAAGGTAATCAAAATTTGTTAAATTAATTTTTTTAATTAAATTTAATTAATATAAAACATGTTTTTTTGATATTCATAGA
Source organism: Blomia tropicalis (assembly GCA_029204025.1). Taxonomy (NCBI): domain Eukaryota; kingdom Metazoa; phylum Arthropoda; class Arachnida; order Sarcoptiformes; family Echimyopodidae; genus Blomia; species Blomia tropicalis. Next base: position 7,593,119 of record CM055090.1, read on the forward strand.
ATGTAATTACTGGAATCAAATGTGTGCCACAATTGGCGACACAATTCAATTTAAGAAATGTATTGGAAATTCCATGTTCTACTTAAGTCCTATTAAATCAAGATGGACTATGGCAAGGTTCTATTGTCAATCAATATTCAATGGATATCAAAATGCAGACCTACTTTATCTGGATACAGAAGAGCAGAAGCAAAATTTCAAAATATTTATTTCATCAATTAGCGGCGAACAACTTAGTATGTTTCATTAGCCATTTTTTTATTATATAAGCTATATTTTTTTAAACTTTGAATTTTACTTTATTTATTAGCTTATCAAACTAGCTCATTGTGTTGTGCACATATTGATGGTGGAAGAGTGATAAAGAAATCATGTTCATGGTTAAATTCGAGAATGGAAACAACAAAACTGGATGGTGATAATTATAGATATGCATTGGAGGATGCCATGAAAAATCAGAATGAGTGTTCATTCTTGAAAATTACTGTCACTGAATCCAGTTCAGGCAAATTTGTCGATTTTGATACCACGTAAGATTCAAATATTGAATCGTACTTATTTGATTGATTTTAATCGTTTTAGTTCTGAACCAATATCATCACAAGTCGATTATTCATTTGTATGTTCATATAAAAAGCCCGAACATTGTCCGGATATAAAAACGACTACCACAACACGTCGACCAACCACTAAACATGTTTCACCAACATGGCCGGTCATAACAACGGAAACGATGCCTATCACAATGACTACCCCAACGATCACAACTATAACAACAATAAATCCATCGACAACCACTGATTCAACCAATAATCCGGAAAAAATTCATTGTATTGCACCAAACGGAACCAAAGGAATCGATTATTGGCCGCCAGCTTTACCAGGTCAAAATTCGACCGCAAAATGTCCTTCTGGTTCCGACGGAATAGCCGTATGGTATTGTGAATCCGATGGTCAATTCTCTACTTCAGGCCCGATAATCACTTGCACTCAAAATTGGATTCATGAAACATTAAATAGTGTAAAAAATTCTAAAAGTATTGAAGATTTAAAAGCTCGTGCCGCAGAATTGAATGAAAACATAACCAAACAAGATAGGGAGATGAAATTTCATGGCGATCTTAATCGTATGGTGGACGTGGTACATGAAATTCAATATAAAACGGGAGAGTTTATTGACAAATCGAAAACTCCTACTGAGGAGCAAACGAAAAGTGTAAGAAGTATTACCAAGACGGTGGTTAGAACTTGTTCTTCTATGTTGAACAGTGATCTGGCATGGAAAAATGGACATAAGGATGGTACAGTGAATATTGCTGGTAGTATGTTGGCATATATTCAATACGCGGGTATTACGTTCGGATGTACGGAGGCTAAGGTCGATCCCAACGTAAAACTTAATTCAATTTCTCCAAATCAAAATCAAGATTTGAACATATTTTTAAGTGCATTCAACATGGAACAAGAGCAGCCGATTAAGTTTTCTTATCAAGGAATGAATTTTTCATTAAGTGACAGCATCGATAATGGAACATTCGTTTCAAATGATTGTGAACACAAAATCGGAGTTGGAGCCGTTTTTGATAAATTATCTCGTTATCTTTCATATAATATGAATAATGATGAAATTGCCGTCAATTCTGAGATTGTTGCATTCAATTATAACAATGAAACTAAGACATTTCAATTACCGGATCAAACTTATGCTGAGATGAGGTATATTTTGTTTAAATCTTACTATTCTGTTTTTTTCTAACTCTTTTCTTTCATCTCAGTTTAATGCATCAACAAAATTTGAAGTTTGGTGCAAACGCAATATGTGTTTATTGGGATATAAAAAAGAATTCTTGGTCTTCCGATGGTTGTTGGTTAAAGATGTCTGCCTCAAGTATCGATAAATCGATTTGCGTTTGCAACCATTTGACCAGTTTCTCCGTATTGATGGATGTTAGTGGAACTGAAGAGCCTTCTCAATTGAAGAATGTTTTGACGATTGTTTGCACAGTAGCATCGGTCATCTGTTTGGCCATAACGATCATCTTGTATTCTATCTGTAGAGAATTGATCAATCGACGAACGACAATCTTGATCAACCTTTCAGTTTCGTTGATATTTGTCGATTTTTTGGTTTTATTTGGACTTGATCGAGTGGAGAATTCGGTTAGTATTTACATTTTAAGCCATACTTTGTAATTTATACCTTATTTTTGTCTTTAGATTTTGTGCAAATGTATTTCTGTTACACTACTTTATTGGCTGTTGACATCCTTTTCGTGGATGTTGATGGAAGGTTATCAACTCTATCAGATGGTTATATTGGTGTTCAACAATATAGGACATCTTCGATTGATATACATGTATTTGATTGGCTACGGTGCGCCATTGATCATAACAGTAATTGCAACAATAATCATTCAATTGCAAGATGGTCTTACTAATGAATATTTGTAAGTTATCAACATCTTAGCATCTTAGTTTTTACTAGCTTTTAAAAATATTTATTATTCTTAAGTTGTTGGATCACCTCAACCCGCCATCCGATGCAAATATTGGCTTTGATTATTCCAGCAACGATAGTAATTATCATCAATACGGTTATTATGTATTTGGTTGTAAAGAAAGTTTTCAATATGAAATTTGGAAAAGGTTCAACCGCTTTTGGTTCGAAATCGAACTCAAAGTCAACATCATCGATCGTATCTTCGAGCCCGAATGGTGACTATAGTCAACGGCAACGTAATATTACCGCAATTGCGAATGGTAGTAGTAGTGGTGTTTCGTCGAATGAATCGAGTATCAATTCTACACGCCGATTATTCGAGAAGAATGGCACTGGCAATTCAGCGGTCAAGTTTGCTGATGATAGCACAATTAAAGGCAAAGGCAAAAAAGGACTTAGAACGATGTCGTTGGATAAGCAAATGTCACAATGGATTTCTTATGTCAAGGGTTATATGTCATTGATTGTCTTGATGGGAATCACCTGGATCACTTATGTTTTATACATTCATCAATATGGTCATTTTTTCTCTTATATCTTTATCGTTTTGAATGGACTTCAGGTATATTGGATCGCATTCAAATTTGTATCGAATATTAATTTATTTTGAATATTTTTTTAGGGCGTGTTTATCTTTTTGACACAATTTGTGTTTGACAAAAAAACTAGAACTGCGGTTCAAAAGCGTTTATGTAAATTAGTTGGTAATGATCAATTTCGTTCAAATGTGAGTACAAATACGAAAAACACCGTTTCATCGGCTTATACGACATCAACCCGAACGTTGGCCAACAGTTCGAGCAACAACAGTGATGGTAGCGATTCAATTCATGCCGGTGCTCGACTCAATCATGAAAGTGACCCTTCGTCGTCACAATCGTCTACTAAATCATCGAAAACATCATCTAATAATCAAAACAATGAATTGACCTCAATATTTACAGATAATTATATCAAGCAACGCAAATATTCATTGGAATATTTCTAAAAAGATTGATTTTATTACACTTTATTGTTTTTTTTGTAAATAATTTCACATTATATGAGATTGAAATAAAAAAATCAAACAATCCTGAGTTCACTTGTTGGATCATGTTTTTCATCCCTGTTATATCCGGTAGAAATGTTGGATTCTTGGCTAGTAGCCAATGGCTACTAATTCTTTGATAAAATCAAAACTCATTTGACATTCATCTGACCATGTAAATTTTTTCAGATGATTGTTCAGATGAATCTAAAAATATTTTGTTGAATTTGAAATTGGTTTTCTTTAAAGAATGTTCAACACAAAGAATATTTTAGTCAAATTCATAATTAATTGTCCAAAACATGCATGCGTACGTGGCTATTTTAACTTGATCCATTTATGTTAAAATAGAGGACAAAGAATTTCTTTTTTCGAAATCTATCTCACTTTGTTGATTCTAGTTCTGGACTCATTTGACATTTACATTTGTCTCACAATGGATGCTTATCAATCTTTCACCAAAAAACCTGTAATCTTCTGCAGACAATGTATTGCATTTCCTAATTCAAATCGTGAATTCTACATTACTCAGTGTCTCAATACATTTTGTCGCAAATGCCTTGAAAAAAATCCAAAGTGCCATAAATGTAGTTCTGGATGTCGTATAAAACGAATATGCAATGACATGCCAGAAAACCTGAAAACCTTATTCCAAGATCCTGGTACTAGTATGAAACGAAACATCCATACTTACGAATTCATGTTTAAGCAGTATAATGTTCTGACTACTAATTTATTAAACATGGCAAAACAACAATCTGATAAAATGAAATCACTGTACAATATAAATGCATCTTTAAAGGTTCAAATTGCTCGAAAAGATGCCGAGATTGAAACTTTGAAAAAACCTCCGCCAGCCTTCCTTCATTCAACACCCTTTGCTGATAATTCGTTACAGTTGAATGATCAATCATTTCAATCAACTCATGCTCCATCATCAATCTTACAAATTCACAACAATATGGATGAACCTAGACGTGAGTGGCAATTTAATGAGGTTCACACCCCTAATTTTGTATCAACTTATAACAATCAAGAGATACCTAGAGAGCCGTTGCAATTCAATGAGGTTCAAACTTCGAAGGTTCAAGCAACTCGTAACATTGAAAATGAATCAATAGATGGATTTTTGCGTCAATTTAATGAAGGTGCAACGTCATCATCAAATTTTCAAATTCGTGAAAACCTAGATGTACCTCCAGGTCCTCCACAACTGAATGAACCACGAACTTCGAATCAAATTCCAACTCGTAACAATCAAGATGAACATTTACATGAATTTTTGCGTCCATATAATGTACGTCAAATTTCGCCAGCAGGTTATCCAACACAAAGCAATAGAAATGGACGGGTATCTGCACCACCACCACCTTCACTACGGCGAATGAATGAACGTCGAGCTATGAACCCAGTATATGATATCACTCGAACATTCCGACGAAAACGTGATTATTAATTTTCATTGTTCAACTAACTAACATGAATAATTCAAACAATATCTTTTCTTATATCTTTATCTATAACTTTTTGTATTTATCATTTTTCAATTTGATGTCGCTTGAACAGTTCGACGATCACGTAACTATTAATTTTTATTGTTCGACTAACTTAAATAATTTGAACAATATCTTTACTTAAATCTTTATCTATAATTTTTTGTGTTAATAATTTTTCAATTTGATGTCACACGAACAGTTTGACGATTACGTGATTATTAATTTTTCATTGTTCAACTAACTAACATGAATAATTTGAACATCATCTTTATCTATATCTATAACTTTTTGTATTTATCATTTTTCAATTTGATGTCACTCGAGCAGTTCGACGATTACGTGATTATTAGTTTTTTATTGTTCGACTAGCCTAAATAATTTGAACAATATCTTTACTTAAATCTTTATCTATAATTTTTTGTGTTAATAATTTTTCAATTTGATGTCACACGAACAGTTTGACAATTACGTGATTATTAACAACACGCGCTTTTTTATTCCGTTTATCAACAACATTGTTTATCAACTAAATTGTACTGTTTCCATTAACTAAAACAGCTCTTATAAGAGCTAAAAAAATAAAGATTGATTTCCGTGACATTTTGATACCAAACTCATATATTGAAGCTCAACACAAGATCAACGCCGGTTCCGAGCGAGATCGGTCCCGTAAGAGGATTATAACCGCGAGTAAGTTCACATTTATAAGCAAAAAGTAACTGTTCATCCACTCAAGTTTGGCAGGGGTATCTGTACCTCCCATACCATCACGAACAGCAATCTGAAACGAAGGCCAATTTTCGATGGTAACACTTATAGCACGTTTAAAATAATTCGTTTCTGACATTTTTTTTCAAATTATTTGATTTTTAAAAATGGAAATTGAAATATTTATCTGGTATTCCATAAAAGAAACATGAAAATAGTTATTAAGGCTGAATTGTCCAAAACACGCGTACGTGGCTATTTTAACTTGATCCATTTATGTTAAAATAGTGGACAAAGAATTTCTTTTTTTCGAAATCCATCTCACTTTGTTGATTCTAGTTCTGGACTCATTTAAAATTGGCAACTGTCTCACAATGGATGCTCATCAATCATTAACAACAAAACGTTACCTTTTCTGCCAACAATGTTTGGCTTTTCGTAATTCAAATCGTGAATTCTACTTTACTCAGTGTATGAAGACATTTTGTCGCAACTGTCTTGCAAAGGATCCAAAGTACCATAAATGTAGTTCTGAATGTCGTATAAAACGAATATGCAATGACATGCCAGAAGACCTGAAAACCCTATTCCAAGATCCTGGTACTAGTATGAAACGAAACATCCATACTTACGAATTCATGTTTAAGCAGTATAATGTTCTGACTACTAATTTATTAAACATGACAAAACAACAATCTGATAAAATGAAATCACTGTACAAGTTGACTGCTAAAAAAGATGTTGAGATTAAGAATCTAAAAGAACTGTACAATGCTCAAATTGCCCAAAAAGATGCGGAGATTGAGAAATTGAAAAAATCTTCGCCAGTCTTCCTCCATTCAACACCCTTTGCTGATAATTCGTATAAGTTGGATGATGATTTATTTCAAACTACTCGAGCTCCATCATCAAAATCACAAATTCACGACAATCTGGATGAACAATTTAATGAGGTTCATACCCCTGAATTTGTTACTACTTATAACAATCAAGAGATACCTAGAGAGCCGTTGCAATTCAATGAGGTTCAAACTTCGAAGGTTCAAGCAACTCGTAACATTGAAAATGAATCATTAAATGAATTTTTCCGTCAATTTAATGAAGGTGCAACGTCATCATCAAATTTTCAAATTCGTGAAAACCTAGATGTACCTCCGGGTCCCCCACAACTGAATGAACCACGAACTTCGAATCAAATTCCAATTCGTAACAATCAAGATGAACATTTACATGAATTTTTGCGTCCATATAATGTACGTCAAATTTCGCCAGCAGGTTATCTGACACAAAGCAATAGAAATGAACGGGTATCTGCACCACCACCACCTTCACTACGGGGAATGAATGAACGTCGACCTATGAACCCAGTATATGATATCGCTCGAACATTCCGACGAAAACGTGATTACTGATTTTTTATTGTTCAACTAATTAACTTAAATAATTTGAACAATACCTTTTCTTATATCTTTATCTGTAATTTTTTGGATTTATCATTTTTCAATTTGATGTCACTCGAACAGTTCGACGATTACGTGATTAATAATTTTTTATTGTTCGACTAGCCTAAATAATTTGAACATCATCTTTATCTATAACTTTATTTATAATTTTTTGTGTTTATAATTTTTCAATTTGATGTCGCTCGTACAGTTCGACGATTACGTAATTATTAATTTTTTATTGTTCAACTAACTTAAATAATTTGAACAATATCTTTACTTAAATCTTTATCTATAATTTTTTGTGTTTATCATTTTTCAATTTGATGTTCCTCAAACAGTTAAAAAAAATTAAAATTAAAATTAAAATTGATTATAACAAAATTTAATTCTTAAATTTATTTTTAAATGATGAACACGTTGTGAGCTATATTTATTATTGTATATATCTAAATAAATAAATTTCCCTCTATTCAAATTATTTTCAATTGTACTCGTTACGTTGTAAAATGCCTTGCATTGTAAGTGATAGATTTTCATCGTTACGTTTGTTCATTTTATACCGTCGATAACCATAATAACCCACGACTCCAATTATTACAATGATTGGTACTAAAACTCCAGCCACAATTTTACCAGCTGAATTGAAAAAAAATTAGTCTAACTCAATTATAAATTAGATTTCACTTACACTGATCATTTTCATTCGAAGGGAGGTTGTCAATCGATGAGTCGGTTGTCGAACTGTCAATTTTATTGGTTGAAGTTGTTTGACGATTGTTTGAATTGGTTGTTGTTGTTGATGTTGTTGTTTCCGTGTGCAATTTATTAGATAATTGACAATTTTGATCAAAACTAATGTCATCGATAGCGATTCGCGCTTTATCAGATCCCAATGTTCCACGAAATACAAATTGAAACGGTTCAGAAGCAGCAAAACCGACGATGCCTTTAAGCCAACGCTGCTCCATATCAGTTTCTACATTGATTGTGAACTTGTTCAACACTTTTGTTTCAATATATGGTGACGATACATTCCAGATCATTATCTTCAAATTGGTATTCAAAATCTTGTCTGGTTCATCATTAATGAAGTAAAAGAAACGAATATGACAATTTGTTCCAGGATTTGAGGATATCATCGGCGAATAAAAATCAGCCATATTGTATTCTTCATTGTATGAGCCATGTTTCGGTTGTAAGCCAATAAAATGACCCAATTTAGTGCGCAATGTGTTATCGATCTTCGGATAATAGCTATCCGGATAGAATTGACCCGTTTTGATACTCCATTCAACCTTGGATTTGCTTTCATGGCCAATCATATTGTCCGTTGTTATTCCACATGTGTACAATGAGTTCTCAAAGTTACATTTCGGTGATTTGCAATTACTTTCGTCATAACCATCACCACAATCGTTGACATAATCGCAAAGATCATTTTGGTCGATACAAAATCTGGTGTTCACACATAGAACACTGTTAGTTGGACATTTCTTGTTAGGTGCTAACGGTTTTGGAAAAGAACAATTGATAAATTGAATATTATCAATAGCCAATACTCCATTCTTTCCATCGGTTAGATATCCGTCAATTGCCGTCGTAAATAGACTATAATGTTCACCAATGTGTGACCGCACTTTCCTCCATCCACCAGATGGTGATTTTACAATGCGATAGATCGTATTCCATTCATCTGAACCTTGACCAATTTGTACATCCACAACATGTTCCGATGATGAATTAATATAGTAATCAAATTGCATTACACAAGTTTTGTATGCATTCTTGTGATACTTCATTTCATTGGCTCCATGATTTAGAACAACTTTACCATTGCTGATAATACCAGATTGTGTTTTATCGAGTAAAAGATAATGTCCATTCGAATTATCATTAGCATCAAACTTGGGTGCATTCACATTTCCACTCAATGCAAATGTGGTTAATGACCAATGTGACGAACTGGTACTATTTTCCCATCCGCATAGTCCTGTTTACCCATAAAATAGATTATGATCTATATTGGAAAATGTTTAAATACTTACCAGATTCAAAATTGCAATCACCACAATCGATTTCATCTAATCCACTTGGACAATCAGAGATAAAGTTACAAATTTGATCACGTTTCAATTTGGTACCGTCTTCACAAATTAGACCATCGTTTGATTGACATTCTCCTTTGTTAAATGTAATATCATCAATTGCAATCACACCTTTCGAATTAGAGTTCAATTGTCCTTCAATCAATAATTGTATTTCTTGTGCGTCCAATAATAAAGTCGAGTCAATTGAAACCATTTCTAATGTCCATTTGGTTTGATTTTGTCCTGATACGCTACCAATCAATTTGGTACGATTTGAGTCGGTCCATGAATTGCCATATCGAACCAAATAGAGGTGAATCTCTAGATCAGAACTGGTTAATTGTGTCCATAAAGAGAGACAATAACTTTGGTTTGGATCAACATCCTGTACGCCTGAAATAATCTTTGAAACAATTCGGTTGAATGAACCACTAAATTGATAAGCACTCATATAAAGGTAACCACCACCAAAACTATTTGTTGTATGATCGTATCGTGGTCCAGGCCATCTTTGATCATCTGGTGGACCGAAAAATGTTCCAAAATTAAATTTAGATTGTTCGTTGTTTCCATATGGTGAGTATGAACAAAGGTGATTCGATTCAAAATCACAATTAATTGGAAGTTGACAATCTTGTTCCAATACGGTGATGTCATCTAATGATAAAAACGATGTTTTGTCCATTGGTTTTGCCATATAGAATACAAATTTGTGTTCATATAAAACTTTCTTTCTTATTTGAACAATGGTCCATGAGTCTTTTGGACTATATATAAAGGAGAGAGAAAACCAAAATACAATTGTAACATTCAACCTAATTTAGCATTATTAAACACTTACAATTTGGATTGCCATTGTGGAAAACAATCTTCATAATGATCGATATTTTGATTATTTGGAACAATTAAAACTTTGAATGTAACATTTCCTTTTAGTTGATATGCGAATCGAACACAGGATTGAGAATGGTCGATTTGCATTGCCGGAATAGATAATGTTTCAACATAGGTTGTTGGAGGTGACGGTTTTGCATTGTTCATGAATAGAAAATATGATCCATGATCAGTGTATGTTGTATGATCGATTGGGGGCGTTCCTTTAACCATATTTAGGTATGGCGTAACAACAGTACCGGTTAGTTGTGCCATCGGTTGAATGGCTTCCAAATCGAGATTCTCATAGCCCAATTCAAATGAATATGTATAACCATTTTGATGACCACATTTTCCCGCTCGAACACTAATGTCATCGATTGCAAATATTGAAAATTGCTTTTGCCTATTCGACGATGGCATATAGTTGATAATGAGTTTGATTTCTAAAAAAAATTTAAATTTAAAACAAAGATTTAAATGATGTAATTCTAATGTATACCTGTATCATTCATATCAAGATAGAATGGAATATCTGATTTAATCAAATTCCATTTTTTTCGTTTCTCAATTGCCGATATGTACTCACGGTCAATAATATTTTTACCTGCCATCTGGGAGGACACTTTCAATGTGAATGGATCTTCACCATCTTCATAATACCAAAAATTGATACAATAATCTTTATCATATTTTAAGTTTAAATGAGAAGTGATGGTAAATCCAGATTGTTGATCCGTTTGACTCATAAATAAAAGATATTTTCCATTTTTTGTCTGTTTTGTATGATCTAATCTAGGAACAATTTTTCCCAAATCTAAATAAAAGTATCAATGTAATAGAAAGTTGTTTCAAGTAATGTTAAAACAAAACTTACGTGAAGCGTCTTCAGATGAAGTTTTCTTCCATGATGATGCATCATAATCCCAATTGCATTCTCCATCATCAAAACAACAATCGAATTTTTTATCAATATATGGCAATGGTGTGGTTGTACTAGGCAAACCATTTTTGCATTCATTTTGTTCAATTTTGATATCATCGATTCCAATGTCGGACATCATATTATCGTTATAATTTGCTTCAATATTGAACTGATAAATGTGAGGCAAATTGGAAAATTCATGTTGAAACAGAGACCAACCACCCAACGATACAGTGGTGTTCACTCGTACATCTATACTAGTGTTACGATGTAAGTCCATCAATCGAACCAAAAAGGCTGGAGGGAAATGAGAGTTTGAAGCCAGTGCAAAATAATATAAACTGAAACATATTTTTGGTGATTTTCGGTGTAACAAGGGACTCTTCAATACCGATGATGCATTATATTGCATCTCTAATGGCCAAACAAGATAGTTTCCAATATTTGTTCCTGTTACTGTGTGATCAAAATGAAGAAAAGTGCCTTTGATAAACATTGAATCGGGTTTAATTCGAAGCCATAGAACACGTTTTTTTCCATGGTCTACCAATTCATTCGTCCATCCACACATATCTGAAGATGATTGAACAAAAATTAATTTTTTTTACCAAAAAAAAAAAAAGAAAAATAAGGTTACCCATTTCAAAATCACAATTTCCTTCATCTTTACATACTCCACGGTGTATGTAAATATCGTCAATCAATAGTTTGGTTTGTTCACCATACATATCAGCAACTATCTTCAATGATGTACTTTTCGATGCAAGAAAATCAAATGTAAACAATGACCACGTTTTACTGAATCCATTATTGTAGGTATCAATCAATGTTGAGTTATTTTCAGCAAGTTTTTGCGTATGAACAATATTTTGCACACTAAAATAGCTACTATTGTCAGCAAAAGACCAATCGGCATCCCAATAGTAAAAGAATTTTAAACACAATGGAACTCTAAAATGATGTCCCATCATTTCAAGTGGTATACCTGGAATTGTATTCATGTCTTTAGTTAAAATTCCAGGCATTTTTTCATTGGAATGATCTATATATAAATAATGGCCATTCACAGTTCCAGTTGTATGATCGGAATAATTTGTTGATGCTGAATTACGTTTCCAACCGGAATTAGTAAACTTCCAATCACATAAATTAGCTTCAAAATTGCACGTCCACGGACTTTGCACCTGACATGTTGCATGTTCTCTCAATGAAATATCATCCAAACCCATCACGGTTGTGCTGCTGACATTACCGATAAAAGCCAAATAGATGTCGGACGTATGGGACGAAATTTCCACCAACTGTTGATTCCAATTTCGTGTTAATGGAAGTGTTGAAAGCCATAACGGTTCAAAACGTGCATCTTTTTCGGGATTAGCAGAAAATAGGCCCAAACTTGAATCTTGTTCAATACCGAAGAAATAGTACCAAAATGTGAGACAATAGGTTTGATTTGCTTTTAACGGAACACGTGTTACGAGAAAATCAGTTTCGTGAACGCCATCTAGCATCGATTGTGATGAGATCCATGTACCCCACGTTTTCGGCTTCGGTATCCTCATGCCTGTATGATCGTTTCCCGGTTCAACAATGGCTGAATTGACACGATACCAGTTGCTTTTAACATTCGCTCCCGATATCTCCCATCCACATAGATCATTTTCAAAGTCGCAACTAATCGAAGTATCATTGTTAACATTGGGATTGATCGGCTTATTTGGATTACAATTGATCCATTGTATATTATCGATAGCCATATCCATCCATGATGATACATGATAAATTGTACTGACAAGAATGTCAACCGTAAATATTGGCTTTTGCTCTCCGATCGAAACCTCAAACGATTGCCACTGTTTCGACGTTTTCTTAACAGAAAGCAGTAGATGTATGAAACCATCGTGTGATATCCTGATTTGTAATTTCATTCCATTAACAGAAAAATAGGAGAAACGCATCAAACATTCGTGAGCCGTTGGACCATTGATAACTGGACTTTGCAATGGAACAAGTTCTGCAATATAATTTAATGATTATAAAGGATAATGACATACACACTGGATACCATACCATTGTTCGAAGAACTTATCATTGAATATATGGATAGGTAACCACCATTTCCACTATCGTTAGCATCTTTTTTTGGTAAACCTAAAACAGCACTGAAAGCTGGCAAAATCACTTTCCAAATTTCATTTTTAACTAAACCATTTGAAGACCATTGACATGTATGACCATCGTCAAATGTACAATTACCACAGTTGACTTCATCAATTCCATTGGCACAATCGGATGTGAAATCGCATATTTGAGATTCGTTTAAGCAAACCTTTTTCCCATTTCCATTTAAACATGATATTGTTGGACAATTGTCTGGTTTAATCGTTGTCATGTTGCCATTATTTGTTGTAGGTTTCGATGTAGGTTGTATATTCATGATTGTACATTTATCATTAAAACTGATATCATCGATTGCAATATATGGTTTAGCCAATTTTGGATTGTCCGATTCTCTTATTGTAGCAAAAAATTTAATCGTGTAAACAGCTTCCTTATAATTCAATGGTACGTTATGTAGATTGAAATTAGCGTCGGATATTGCTGCTACTTCTATCATAGTATTTGAATCACTATTTATGTTATGAAGAAGAACCATCAATGATGACCAATCAGAATTTGAGTACATAAAAAATCGTAATTGACAACCCGTTTTCGGCATGAATGGTGGAGATTCAATTTCGGCATCTTTTTCATTTGCAAATAAATATGATCCTTCAGTGATTCCAGTGGTATGATCGTAGGTGGGCCCCATCAATAGATTTGTCATTTTTGATGCTTTTTCAATTTTCCATCCTCTTTTTATGCCTTCCGACCATCGACCAAAGCCATTTTCAAAGCTGGTCATCTGATATGAATCACAGTAGTACTCATCCGAACGATCGCCGCAATCATCAACAAAGTTGCAAACATTTTCGTGTGGTATGCAAACTTTATTGGAACATTTGAAACCATTCAAACACTGAGTAGAATCAATTTGCGGTGGACCACAATTTACCATCTTAATATTATCGATTGCATGATATTTACCAGAGATTTCATTATGATTGTTAGCTTCAAACACGATTCGAAATGGATGTCGAATCGAATAAAGTGTTATTGAAATTATTCTCCAAAATTTTATGTTCAATAGATTGAAATTCGATTGCCAAATTAGTATACGTTCATTGGTATCGGTATATTCCTTATAAACTTTTAAAGCAGTTTCATCCGATAGATCAACTCCATTGCCAAATTGATACTCAAAAGACATAGTACACGCTATTTAAGGAAATGTATAAAATTTTTGCTTTATGAACATAGTTATTTATAAAACTTACTAGAATAAGCATGATATATAATTGGTGAAGTTAAAGTGGCTTTACCATAACCACCAGATGAAACCATTAATCCGACCATATCATCCATTCCATGTTTCGGTCCGATATTAGAAAATCTTCCAAAACGGAAACGATAATCTCCAGAAATGTCTATAATTTAAACAACAACAACAACAAAAGCTTAATTTATAATTCAATGTTTTATATTAATTGAACTTACCGGATGTGTTGTTGTATCGACATAAATTTGAATCACTAAAAGTACAATTACCACATTGAATTTCATCTTCACCATCGGGGCAGTCATTAATCCAATTGCATAGTTGATCAATGGCAATTAAAACATCATTCTTCTTACACAAGAATTGTTTATTTGGATCAAATGATTTTTTTGTTGTAATTGATCCTGGGACAGTAGTGGGTAAATTCGTTGGACTAGCACAATTTCCACGATTAGAGATATCATCGATTGCAATATATGATCTTGTATCTTCAATTGTTCCAATAAAAAAGAAAAATAGATCACCCGAACTATTACTTGTTTTGGTGGCTAAGATGTCGAATATTTCCCAACCGGTTGACTTGCGACTCATGTCCCACAACTTGATTCCCGATGATTTTCCATTAGATTCGCTTTGATACACTTCAAGAACGGCTTGAGAATCTGGTTTGTAAACGGCAAAACTCAAACAAATAGAATTGTCTCCATTGAGAGAATATCGTTCGGTCATAATGATTCCTCGATCATATTTATTCTGACCATGCAATAATAAATATTTTCCAATATTCGTCTTAAGAGAATTGTCATATTGAACATAATGTGATGATTGCATGGGAGAGAAAATATGCCACAATTGATCGACATAATCAGTCAAATATAAGTTGGTTAGTTTGGTTCCGTTTCTATTCTTGACAAGCTGACTCTTGATATCACTGTTTAATGTTTTATTAACATTTGGTCGTATCGATTCAAGTGTACACATATCACCATTTTCGAAATCACATTCACCCACAAAGTTACACGGACCAAAGTTGATTTGAATATCGTCAAGAAAGATGCGTCCATAACCTGGATCTCCATGTGTTTCAATACCAAACCGAATACGATAATCGGGTGCATGGTTTGCTATCTTAATCTTCATTTCATGTGTAAACCATTTGTTTATGAAATCACCATAAACTGTCCAAATTCGGTGACTTTCTGGAACTAATATATTTTCACCAAAATAATCCACTTCATAATATAATGAAATGTTTGGTTGTAACGTTTCAAAATAATATGAAAATCTTAGGCAACGCAATTTATCAATTAAAAACGATTGTCGACTTTCGATCTCAAACTTTTGTACATCTTCATTCGTTTGTTTGTTCAAATGTGATAGATCCATGCCAATGAAATGACCTTCTCGTGTTTGGGTCGTATGGTCAATGACCATATCGTCAAAATCCATTCCACTATAGATCATCCATTTTGGACTATTTGCCGTCCTATATTTTGGTTCAAACACACAACTAGTATTGGATTCAAATGTACACCGAATCCAATCATCACCGATTGTTGGACATTGACCGTTATGAACTTGAATATCATCAATTGCAAGTACACCTTCATTCAATAAACTTCTAAACTCAATGTAATTGAATGTTTCATTTTGAGGACCAATCGTAAACGTTGCTTTCAACCATTTAGTGTCACCGGTTTGAAATGCCTTATAAATTGATACATCTCGGTTAGTATTTTTTAGTATTACTTCTAAATTTGACGGACCATCAGCATATAGATAATACGAAAATGAAAAACAAATATTTTGATTTGACCAATCATATTTTGCTTGAAGATATCCAATTGATTCTTGTGCTTTTTTCGGGTTATATTGGTAAACCAAATGTCCAAAAGAATTTTGAAGAGTACAATCAATTAATGGAGAATACATTTTATCAAATTTTGCCGATGAAACTCGATCTACCATGAATTTGTCTAATGATTTCCAATTGCACATTGAATTTTCCTCAAAATCGCAATTTAATGTATCTTTTGTACTAATTGTGGTCGATGGTATTGTTGTAGTAGTCGTCGGTGTTGGAATCGCCTTATTGCACAAATATGGTTTCGTATCTTGAAATCGAATTCCAAGTATAGCTATATATGTTCCTGCATTTGAAGAATTTGCTGAAATTGATAATCGATATGACCGATTATTGGAAGCGTTTGGTACAAACATTTCAATTGTTTTCATTTTTCCAATCATTTGAGGATCGCTAAAATTCCAAAGATTAACACGTTGTCCGGATGAATCGACTTGATCCAAATAAAATTGGTCAATTTGAGTCGATATTGTTCCAACAAAAATATCCATTTGAACACACGCACCAATACGAGTTGATGATGGATGAACTATTTCACTTAACAATTCCATACTTCCATGTTCCATAGTTTTGTTATTTAAAACTGTAAAATCACTGTAAAGGAAATGTTGATATTCGTTTATATGGAACAATGTACTAAGATTGTTAAAATTCAAGTTAGAAGCATTTTCCACTCGACCAGGACCATTAGACCAAAGAAGATTGTTTGTGAATTGTTCATTTTTCCAGCCACATAAAATATCATTAAATGAACATGTAATTGGTGGACTACAATGACCATCTTCGATCGATATATCGTCTAATGCAATCGTAGAACTACCATCAACTAGGTAAAAATGTAATAATTTAATATCTTAATTTAATATAACAATTTGAAACTTACCATTTTGTGTTGCTTCAAAAAGAAGATTCATCTTTTGTTCGATGGTGACCTCAGCCGAACCACGAATCCATTCATTAATTGGATCATTTGGATATGAATTCCACAACAAATTATAATTACTTTCATCATATAATTTCAATGTAAAACTATTTAAGGGAGGTGATAATTGATACCAAAACGTCACACATTGTAGATGATATTGAAACATCACTGGACTATGGAATAATGCTTTTGAACCATTTTTTTGTCCATGAACTAACATCACATGACCATACGGCGAATTAGAGGTGTGATCATTTTTAACTTCTTGTATCACTAATGTTCTTTTAAATTGAAGGTTTTGTGGATAGTTGATATCATCAGAATGCCAACTACATGTATCGGATTCAAACGTGCATAAATCGATGTCACATACACCGTTACGAAGTGACATTGCTTGTATTGCTACAAAACCGCCTTTTCCTGATATATCGTATACGACAAATTCCAATTGAAAATGTTTATATCCCTCAACCTGTACGAAAGCATGATGCCATCGATCGAAATTGCTTGCTGAACCGGTCGACCATATCGTTATCCAATCAGATGAATTATCCGTAGAAATCAGTTTGATGTAAATAAATTTTCCATCTGATCTATCATCCTTAAGATAGTAGTTAAATTCAAAACACGCTGAATTTGCATTTACATCAATTGTTGGTGATTTAATTGAAATGTTTGTTTCGTTTATAGTGTTTAGATTGGAAACCAATGCTAATTCACCTCCTCGACCAGGTAACGGACCATCAATTTGTGGTTTAATAAACCTTATGTGATCCCAATTCCAAATCGATTGATTTATGTTCCAATCACAATTTGGCCGAGTATCTTGAAATGAGCAATAAACATTGCTATCTATTAATGAAGAAATCATTTAAATTTTTCATTGAAACACATATATTGATAAATATAATTTACATGTTAGATTATGAAGTGGAACGTTGTCCGATTTAAATGTTGTGAAATAAGCAGTAAAAATAAGGAAGAATATTGGAAAAATATTATAAAATTTTTTATTGAAATTCATTGTTCATATTAAACGATTTTGACACGTTAACCTACAAAAAGTAAATGTCGTATCGACCTTTTCCATTTGATACCTTTTTATAAATTGAATGCCATTGTTATTTTTAATCAATAAATTCGTCATCATCGTCGTCAGCCTCAAATGAATCCGTTAACTCCTATAAGTTTACAACTTAATTGTAGACTCATTCATCAATGGATTATTAATCGGTATTCTCCTTTGTTTGCAACTTATCAAACTATTATCTAACAATTGATGAAAGTAAAATAGATGGGCGTTGCTCGACACATGTGGTATACTATTGATACAATTTAGTGAAATGCATGCTTTTTAATCATGTTTACACTATGTTTGTTTAACAGAACAATCTTTATTTTTGTGATAAATTGTGTATTGCTAATGTGTCCAATTGAATTGTTAAAAGTTTGAACATTAAAATCCTTTTTTGAAACTTTGTCATAGATAAAAATTTTTATAACAAAAAAACAATACAAAATTAATTTAAATATTGCAATAATTTCCAATGGATTAACAAGCATTGGATTGGTATTATCGGTTTAAAGATTAGATCTAAAATTAGATTTCATAAAAAGAATCAATAATCTTATCATTCCATGGTTTTAACTGACAAGAGATACAAATACATAATTGCCATAATTACATAATCCAGACTGCTCTTAATACTTTTAAATGATTTAATTAATAAGTAATTGCTCTAGGTATTCTTATTTATAGCATTCATATATAAAAAAGGAATTAAATTGCTTAAATTTGAATGAATGAAAATATCATTTTAAATAGCAGTCAAAAGATTTTCTTGTTCCATGATCTCATTTAACGTTTTCCCTTGGTTCTCCATATGATATAAATCGTATACGAATGAATCGATTCAATACTTATTTTCATATGTATATTTGTAATCGTGTGCCGTCAAGTGACAGTTTGCTTCGATCGATTTATATTTGAATTAAGTTATAAAGCGTTTGAAGTATTAAACTAACAGCAGCAGCAGCAACAACAACAACAACAACAACAAATGTTGAAGTAATCGTCCATGTAATTGGTGTCGATCGTCGTCGTTTGTGGTAAAACTATCAATGAAAACAATAATCCAAAATGGAGGGATTCAGTGACAGGACCAATCACAATCGGTAAATATCTTTATTATATTTATTATATTCAGTTTTGAATGCATACATTAAACGAATCCGCGCCTTATTGATATTGATATTATGCCTCATCTAGTTTTAGCTATTGTTCCATTTAAAAGCCAATGTCATCATTCCCTATCAATCACATTAGATTTTTTTGTATTAACTATTATTTAAAATAAAATTTTCTATTCTACAAATTAATCGTTCCATAAATCGGAAGAGAATGTAGAATGTGTGAAAAATGAGCAAAAAAATGTTAAAACGGTAACGAAAATAAGTAATGTTCAGTTTAGTCAACTGATTATTTCGTTTCTTGGCAAAGTCGATATCAAATCGATCACAATCGATATAAAGGACTAATGTATGGGATACAAAGTCTCCATTCATTGAACAATTATCGACATGTTATATGAAGTTGCCCGTTTGTTAATCGGTAACAATCGAACTAAGGAAAAGAATGAATGAAAAAAAAGGGAAAAAAAAGTTTCAAATGTCACCTCGATCACGGACGATCGTGTGACGACAAGAAAAAATAGGTAAAGTCTTGTTCAATGTAGATTCTCTTCTGTTCTTCATGATTCAACCATTAGAGTAAAAGAAGAGAGAAAGAAAAAGTAAAGTTAATAAGGAGAGTAAAACACAGAAAGGATCAATGGACAAGGTCATATGAAAGAGCAAATAATGAAATAACCAAACTAATCGAAACTGTTTCACGCAAAACATATGTCCAATGTCCACGACATACCTTATCAACCATGAACAATTGGTTAACCAAAACAAGTTTTGTTCTTTTTTTGTTGCAAAACCAAAATATCAAGAACCGGGTTTTTATTAGGCAGTTCATGCATACTGAATCTGTACTCAAATACATTATAACTATTATAAGACATAAGCCATCAATTACAGCTTTTACACAAAACAATAATTATTAAAGAATTAAAAGTTTGTTATTATAAGATATTCATTGTAATTATATATTCAGTGTTATAATTGAATCGATATAAAATGTAAATAGTAAATTGGCATTAAACAAAAAAAAATGATTCGGTATCTAGTTTGTGGGTTTTACAATCGTGAACTTGCCATGATTATTATTGGTTATATTGTCGTGACTGTCGCTTAGCTCTGAAAATTCATTATTTAAAAAAACAATTTAATTCACGAATTAATTATTGTAATTTGTAATTAATACATTCTAGTATAGAAGATGGTGGCGAAGAAATATTCTTATTACATTACGAAACATTCTTTGGCTTCTTTTATGTCAGTTGAGATAGTAAAAGTTGTTGTTCCATGTCGTTTTTATTGTTCAATTTGGTATATAACCAATTGTGCCTAATGTTGCCGATCGGAATCCATGGTTTAAAGATGGAAGTCGATAAAAGTTTGGGGAAATTTGGGTAACTCCAATTTGATTGTACAACTTTTTCCGATTCTTTGAACGTTCCTTATGTTCATTTTCATTTTCATCATATTGATCATAATCTGTGTCATTTTCTTCATCATCCTGTTCTAATGAATTGTCCATCTCGTACATCTTCTTATTTTTATTTACCTTTCGATTGATTAATGCAATCAATTGATGATCTAAGATATCGGCTTGTTGATTGATTAATTCATCACCTTGACCGGCTTGGTTCAACGCAAACGCCACTGATTTAATTGGAAACGGTTGATTATTGATTGGAACAAACATTTGGTTTGCTTTATAGAACGTAAATGGCGATTTAAGAAGGCGAGATTCAATCTCACGAATTGATGGTTGAATTGGCTGATTCGGTTGGTTGAGCAGTGGTTTCATTGATACCAATTGAAATTGATTAACTAACTGACGAACGTTCAATTGAAATCTTTGTTTTGGCCGTTTTTGTTGTTGTTGTTGTTTGCTCAATGGTCGTCTAATGATTTCTGCTCCCTTTGGACCAGCATATGGAATTAATTTTGGTTTTATGGTTTCATGTTGATTCGACTTGACAATCATTGGTTTACTATGAAATCGATGATCATCGATAATATTGGGCTTTAAACCTTGATAACGTTTAATTGGTCGAAAATCCATAATCAAATCAACCGATTTTGGTTCTTTACGATTAATCGTTTCGGTTATATAGCCATTATTGGTGTACATAATCTTGGTTCGAGGTTTCATCGGTGACACATAGACATTGGATATCATTTCATTTGGTCGTGTTTTGGTATGTTGATCCGTTGACGGTTCATGTTCGATTCGAAGCGGATTCGACACTGACCATTGATTAACACCGGGTGATTCAAAATAAGTAATCGAAGATGCCGTTTCATCCGATTTTATCGTGTCACCATGAACCATTATGGCAAACAAGAATAATGTAAGGAATAATGTGAAATACATGATTATTGAATGTAAGAGAGAGAAAATATGTTTTCAAAATATAGGACGTTTTGCATTCGAGATGACTCGATGCAATACCACAAAAAACATCGAACGTTTGTTTCACATATAGACAATCGAACCGAATGTATGATATGTTAACATGTAACGATATTTGTTCACGAATTGGCAACAACACTTGTTCAAGAAGTCTCGTGTACAAATGCACAAACATGGTGACAAATACACATGAATGAGAGACGAAATGGCGTGGCCAATATATTGGACGTATTTACTCACATGAACGATAGTTATGGCGGTGCCTTGAATCTTATATATTTGAAGCTTCGTCATTTATTTTCCATTGATTTTTTTCTATTCTCTTTCTAACTTCGAATGGAAGAAATAGTCACAATGATAATAGTCATAATTATAACGATCGTTAAAATACTTTCTGTATATATAATTGATTTATAATCCGTTAGTTTTGTTTTGGTTTGCAACGTTTTAATGAATCGTTTTATAACTTTGTTGAAAAATTCAGTCAAGAAATTCAAAGAAAGAAAAATGAAAGGGAAAGAAAACAACTATTGAACCGGGTAAAAGGAAATCGGAAATAAAACCATCAATTTATGTGTCAACTCTTTTCTCTTTGATCCACTAATGTTTACATTTATCTTTAATTAATGTTTATTTTATTTTTACATCAAAAAAAGCCAACACGATTAAGAATAAAGAATTTTGCTGTTTATTATGGGAACGTAAGGCTAAACAAGCACACGAAGTTTCACTAATGAAAAGTTTGATGATTATAAGGATGGACGTTTGAATGTTATATTGCAGTTGTTGTTTCTTTTTTTTCCTTTTTTGTTCAAAGGTAAGGTGCACCTCTTTGACATAATTTTTTCAAATTAATAATACTAAGCACCCGCAGGTAACAATTATTGGTGTTGAACCAATTTCACCTTGTAAATCGTCTTATGTCGATCGTTTTCGTTTTCAACAAATAAGAATTAATACATCCAAACATAGACTGAAAACGGGACAAAACGTTCCTTATAAAAGTGGTGTTCACATCAATTTACCATCAATGATCTTTGACCCCGACTTGATGATACGAACACCTTGCACATAGCTTCCAATAACAATAATGTAATTTGTAACACGTATATATCAACATAATTTATATGTATATATACATTAATGATTAGTTGATCATAGATTACTCAAAGTAGATCATAACAAAAAATTAATCTATATGAGAATAAATTATTCGTTTTGATACTGTTGTACGTTGGGTCTGATTTTGGGGGGTTTTTGCTTTTCCCCAAATGCACTCTATAAGGTAATGTGTGTGTTCCAATCGATGATGATACGTCAAGGTTATTTCGTACCCAACGTTTATTGATTGATTTCTATACAAGTTGTAGGCATGTTAAGCTTGAAACAGAAAATAATCAATCGATCAAAGCGGAGACAAAACAATGACGAAACATGTATCTTTCCGACTCAATTTGATTTTATTCACAATGGAGGTCGTAGACATTGCAAATTTTCTCCTTCAAACATTTCCGAGAGTTCACACAAATGTTTTGACCTCGGCATGTTTCAACAACATCAATGGTGATGTTTGGTTTGTATAAATGTTTTTTTTTCATGGCAATTTCACTATTTTCTTTTTTTTTTTTTTGTGTTTATGAAGCGTTCAATTGATGAACACAATTGTGTGATATCACAAAATGTTTTCATGTATTGATCGATTACGATTGTCATTATGATTTCTTCTACCAATTTCCATTAGAACAATTATTTGTTCCGCATCTATGCAACAAATGTATTGTTCTCTCTTTCACTCTCTTCCATCAATCAATTTTGTATTCAATTTGAGGGTAAAATTGAAAATCTAATAAATGGATACAAATATAAATTTTAATAAAAAAATTAAACATATTAAAATTTACAATGGTGCAAGTATTGTTCCAAATTTCCATTCCATATCTACAATGTGTGAATTGACTTTATTCTTTTTGAACTGTCGAATATCTTCTGAATCTAAAAATTTGATATTTTCCAATGCACTCAGCCGACGATAATTGGAATTGAATATGTATTCATTGTCATCTTTTTTTACCATTTGACGATAATCCATAAACTTAAGAAGTTGATACACAAACGGCGCTTTCACGCCATATATATTACTCAATGATCGGATAGCTGAACGATATAATGAACACGATACAATCCATTGATGATCGAGTTGTCCATTATTGTTGGTCAATAACAACAATTGATTGAAACCAAATTTATGGCAAAGTAATCGATAGAATCGTTTATATTCTCTTGCCACCGCTGTATGAGTATTGTATCGTTCGTCGTTTATCGTATGATACTCAGCGTTGCATGGATACGAATGCGTTAACCGTTGATGAAATGTTCGAAACTCTGGAACATAACAGCCTGGGAAAATTCTTGAAAATATATGTTCAAATGTTTCCTTGATAGGTGCAAGACGCTTTCCAATAAAACTACGATTATTATCAATATATTTGATATCAAAACCGATCCAATTTTCAAATGAAACCACTAAACGATAAAGATCTATTGCAAATCTACATTGTATATGAACATAGAATGGCTTGTTATAGTAATAAATTGTTAATGAATTATATTGTCCGAGATAGGCAATTCGCCAAAAATGAACATCACCAATTGGAATATGAACTCCCGATGAAACGTTTACTTCAAATGCAAAAACCAAACGTCGATTTGGCGATGGTTGAATATCTTCCATTTTAGCACCAATAAATTGAATATTGTTCAACATTTTCCATGTATCATTTCGTGATTGATAAAGAAAATACTTTCCATCAATATTTGAAAATCCAAAAACGGGCCGAACTTGCCGGTGTTCTTCTTGGGTATGATGGATTGTTGTATCAATCGGTTCCGATAATAGATCATCCCATTTTGGTGGCTCAATACGCCCATACGATTCATATTTAACCATAATTACTGATTTAAAATTTTCCAATTCTCGACGCATTGAATCGGTACATTGTTCTCTTGAGAGTGAATCCCAATAAAGTTCTGTAAATTGGTATACCCATTGATAAATATAGCGACGCAACTCGTATTTCTTTTCCATCGTAAAAATGGGATTGGACATTTGTCCCGAACCTATCAAATACGTTTGATTCTCGCCACATATATTAGGATTTAAATGTTCTGGTGCGACAACCTGTTCCATTGGTATCGCCTCCTTAATCCATGGATATAAGAGGCCCATTATTACAATTCGAAGACCACTATTGATACAAAATGAATAGAACCAATAACCAATTGAACGATTGAATAGTGTGCTAATGAAGATGATGTCCGATATTGGAAATTCCTTTACATAACGTAAATTTCGTTTATCACCATCATCAAATTTATGACCTCTCTCATTTGGAACAGGATTACCTAACAATGGAACAATCGGTCTCATCAATTCAATATATTCATAATATTTTGGTCGATCGAATTGAGGAGCATCATGAAAACGAAACTCTATTTTTATATATGTTACTTTCTTATCAACAAATTTAAACATAACACGGCATTTGTGGATGATTTTTCTTGTATTTGGAAAGTAGATGTCTAATGGTATGGGCTTTGTTTCTCCATTTTCCGGATTTGGCTCAGGTTTAGGTAATGGAACGTGGTATTTTGTATATTGATCAGTTTGTGTGATGTATTTTTTAGCAAACTGTCGTTGACGATGATATGGATCATTTGGATTCCAAACTGGTCTTCGACCTCTAGAATGTCCTCGATATGGTCGCCTTACATTTTGCCGTTTTCCGCCAAGCCAGTTTGATCCTCGTCCTCGATTTGGTCTTTCACTATTTGTTCTTTCTCTTATTATCGATTCAATTGATTGTCCGAGTTGTGGCCACTGAGATTGACTCGACTGTAGTGGAACGTTATCATTCGGAATATTACATAATTCTTCAATTCCTGGCCAACCTTCTTGAGGTTGTTGTTGCTGTTGCTGCATTGGATGTTGTTGTGTCTCTTGAGCTTGTCCAACTACAGTTCCCTCATTCGTTCTAACAAAATTTTGTTGAACAATATCAGAATTCTCATCTTGAACTTGTTTCGGGTGCGTTTGGTTAGCTGTCGCATTAGGTTTCGGTTGATCTGACTTTTTTGAAGCATTATCCGGCACTTTAACCTTATCATTTGGATTAGATTTATCTCTAGGATTTGACATAAAGGTTTAAATCCAAAATAGAACTCTAATTATAATCGTATTAATTTTTTTTCTTATTACTAAATATTCTATTCTATAAACCACAATTTTGAATTTTAAAATAAAAATTGTCATAATATCTACATATTTTATTAATTGTTGTATTATTAAAAAAATAAAGATTATTGTTGTTTGATTTTAGGTATTCATTTATTTTTATTATGAATAATCAAATTTATATTTCCACCACAAAAGTCGGTAAAATATTTCAACGTAAGTACAGCAATTATTATATTGATCCACAGTGCTCCAATTGATAGTCCAATAACAAGATACAAAACCTTATTGAGGGGTATTTGAAAATCATTGTACAACTTTTGTATCCAACTATTTTCCTTTAACGATATTAATTTAGTGGAACAATTGAACGCATCATTGATTGCATATAGTTTGCATGGTCCCATTCCGACCACCGTTACAAATATGATACAATATTGATAACCGTCTTCGACACCATTATCGAACAGTGCTAAATAAAGTAATCCACCCTTCAAATTATGCAAATCATACGCCGAACCATCCAACGGAATCATTTGACGTAGATTCAGCCAATTAATCTTTTTCACGTTCTTTGAGTTTACCTCAAAGACGCCTAATTTTTCCGGATAGTCAACTGAATCGAAATCGCACACCTGACCGCCGATCATCGCTTTTATTCCATCCGGCATATAACTCTGTTTGGCCGTCAATACCAAACTTGTATTGTGCATTGTAATTACGAATCGATTGTTGGCAAAACATGCCGAATCCCAATGAATGGTCGAATGTTTACGCCATTTCTCATAATTATGATATGCATAATAATTTGGTTGTTTCGTGAATATGGTTTTACCAATCACCGAATCGACTCGCGTTTCCTGTTCGGGTGTCAATCGTGGCATTGTAAACACAAAATCGAATCCTTCTGGAAGGTCGGTCCATATTTGATTTAAACGTTTTGTCTTACCGTCATACATTATTAATTGGTCTTGTTGAATAGGATTTATTACCATACGCCAGGCCCAACCAGCTAGAATGGTCCAAATATGTCCATTATCGAGCACGACGAATGCGTCGATATGGTTCTCCCAACAAATAATTAAATTAGGTTGAGATGTTGCCGTTCCATTTTTGTTTGTCGTTTGATCAGCGTTAATCAAACGTATTATGTAATACAGATTAATTAAAACAAATCGCAACATACCTTTAAAGCACAAATAGTGTAATGACACACATTTGGTTTATAAATGGTGATGAAGTTGATGATAATTCGGTTTGTTCTATTCGATTCATATAATTTTAAAGTTTAATTTTTTTGAGTTTCATTATTATATTTCACACTAAAATTTACATGATTTGCTCGCATATGTTTTGCTTGTATTGTATTGGAAGGACTTGTACCAAACGCCATTGGATCAAATGATGTCGAAGCTTTGGGTATTTCAAATGCTGAATTGTTTGGTCCACCAAAATCACCCGAAATTGCTTGTGGTTCACAATCCCAATTACTTTTATTATTCTCCATTA
This sequence comes from Blomia tropicalis, assembly GCA_029204025.1. Taxonomy (NCBI): domain Eukaryota; kingdom Metazoa; phylum Arthropoda; class Arachnida; order Sarcoptiformes; family Echimyopodidae; genus Blomia; species Blomia tropicalis. The sequence goes on from CM055090.1 coordinate 7,620,676, forward strand.
TCGCAATTAAAAAACAAAAAATACAATACTCTATAATAGATGACTGTATAAAGGGAAAACAATTACAATTGTTGTCAACCTTTTTGGAATATATTTTTGGACAAATCAAAATTAAATGACAGATGGCGCTTTAAAGTGTATAATTATTTAATAATCTAATTTAAATAATCGTTGATTTTATTTAGTGCTTGTATTTTATTTATAAAAATTTATAATTAAAATATATAATTTAACTCTGTAAATAATTTTCAAAAGCACATATTATAATCGATTGATACTAATTTTGGCATTGAGGATGCAAACAAAAGGCAAAATTTATACAGTGTAGAATGACCCGTTCACAGATGACGTTTGATGGCATCATGTATTGTTTTGTGAGTCGTGCGTGTCTATACTTCTATCTTGTTTGGTGCCGCTGAATCAATTTAGGTTTAGGTTTTTGTTTGGCATCATTTTCATCGTCTCTACCAAAACTTCTGGCGACACTTTGACACAAAGACGCTGATATAACACATCTTATTTTATCTTATTATTGTCATGCTTCTTCGTGGTGCCCCATTTGTGTTACCTTGATGTTTTTTAACTGTTGTGTATGTATTATTCATTCAAAACCAACCATTTACAAGTTGAAAGTATATTTGAAATTATTTAAAACATAAGTCGACATATAAATAAAACATAACAATATTCTTAAGGTTTGATAAATGTTTGTTAACTAAATTTTTTAATTTTTACATTTGTTTCTTTTAACTTTTAGTTTTGTAGATGACCCAAAATGTCTTGGTATTCAAACTAAAGTAACATCAGAAAGTCATTGAGATTAGAAGCTTATTAAAACGATGCCGTCCGCACCGGCTTATCCATCAGCTGCGAACGGTCATCATATCGTAAATGCACCACACAATTCAATGGGAATGACCAACGGGCAAGGCGGATTAAACTCATCAGTCAGTCCGCATCATCATCATGGACCGACCCATGCTCACGGACCCACTGGGCATGGATCGGCAAATAATGCATCGAATCAGCCGTTGACCAATGAAGATTGCGGCATACGAGAGGTTTGGGCCAACAACCTGGAAGATGAATTTAAGGTGATCCGAAACATTGTTCAACACTATCCATATATTGCGATGGATACCGAATTTCCTGGTGTTGTGGCAGGCCAATCGGCCAATTTTTGTCCAACACTGACTATATCTATCAAATAATGCGATGTAACATTCATTTGTTGAAGATTATTCAACTTGGACTTACATTTATGGATGAAAACGGAAAGACACCATCAGGATATTCTACATGGCAATTTAATTTTAAATTCAATCTTAACGAGGATATGTATGCACAGGAATCGATCGATCTTTTAACAAATTCTGGAATTCAGTTCAAAAAACACGAGGAAGAAGGAATTGATACGAACGATTTTGCCGTGTTGCTTATTGGCTCCGGTGTTGTGCTACAGGATAATATCTATTGGCTATCGTTTCATTCTGGCTATGATTTCGGCTATTTATTAAGATTGCTTACAGCACAACTATTGCCTGTTAAAGTTAATGAATTTTTCGATTCATTGAAAATCTATTTTCCACGTATTTATGATTTAAAGTACTTAATGAAAAGCACGAAAGATTTGAAAGGTGGTTTACAAGAGGTTAGTTCAATTTTTTGTCACTTTTGTTTTGCAATATATTAAAATTGTTCTTGTTTCTACCTATAGGTAGCTGAACAACTCGATCTGGAAAGGAAAGGGCCGCAACATCAAGCTGGTAGTGACAGTCTGTTGACTGGAGAAACGTTCTTCAAAATGAGGGAGATTTTCTTTGAGGATAATATTGAGGAAATTCGTTATTCAGGGTTCATTTATGGATTAAAGATTGTTGAACGCAATCTAAACGGACCGATTCATTTGGGCAAATCGAGCGGATCGTCAGGCAGCACTGGCACATGTGCGGATAATGACGATAAATCGATTACAGATCTGAATGCTTCGAATAATGGAACAAATGAGTCAACAAGCAACGGTTCAAGCAATGGACCGTCGTCATCTTCATCGAATGGACCAACCGGTACTTTTGATTAATCATTATAAGTTTATTTCGATCAAATTATTGTTTATTAATTCAATTATTTACAGTTTCGGTATCGGCAGCCAACTGATAACACAAAAGAACGACATTGAAATTTTTGCCCATATTACCAAATGTTCATAAGTAGGAAAACAATATAACAAATGTAATCGAAGAATCAATCCACATCATCCACACTAACATGCATTAAAAAAACTTCAAAGATTTAAAATGTTTAAATCTAAATGTCATCTATTCATTCATATTTCTTTTCATGCATTCAATTGATTTTTGTGTGTTCAAATGTTCACCATCATCATTTCCACAAATATCGATTCAATAGATGACAAACAAGATGTTGCAATTAAGGTTGTATGATCTCTGTTTGTTTTTCCACTCATGTATTTTCTATTAAAATCACATCAAACAAAAAAAGAATTTCTACTCAATTTGGTCTCACTTCATCAAGTACTTAATTGAATTTCCTTTTATTTCAACTTGGCAAAATTGATTGTAATTCAATCATAACATTGATACAATCAATTCGGCCAATTTCATTGGTATTTCTCATATATCAAAATATCAATATCTAATGAAATCATCAATTTATTTATGCCACCCCAATTTAGAATTTGTAACCTGACAAAGTGAAAGGTGGTATATATTGTATGAATTTTACCAATAACGAATACCAAAAAAAAAAAAAAAGATTCACTAACAAAATGAAAATGTTTATTGAACAATTGAGTCAAGAAAGTCTTTCTCTCATTTTTCCTTTTTCTTTCGAGCTACCATTTCATAGTGGACAATGTTTTTTTTCATTGTCTTGATTCCTTACTTCTTCATCCATAATTAGATTAGGTTTTCTCAGATTTATTCGTTCGTTCAGTTTTCATCAGCCATTTTTTTCTGTTCTTTTTTTTGTTAGATGAATGTGATTAAAGTGTCCAAAACCAAAGGATGAATGAGATCATTTTGAAAATGGAAAATGAATGAAAGAAGGAATAAGAAAAGCGAATGAAGCTAGGGGGAGAGTTAAAGGAAAAAGCCGGCAATATATATATATAAATAAATTCTTGCCTAATATTAAATGGATACTGGTGACTTGATGAGTTTACAAATCGACACACGACATCTAAGGAAATAACTGACGATGAAGTTACAATTTGAAATGACAGGCACAAAAATCACTAAACATAAATAAGCATTTGGACATGTCTGCCATAATTAACTTACATTAACAATGATGGAAATATATTTTCCCCTTTATTTTTTCCATAATTATTGAACATTTAAATCTCATTCATCACAGTGTGTATAAGAAATTTTAACTTGAAAATCGTATAATTGAAAGTATCGTTTGAACATTCTATGTATAGATGGAATTCAGTTCAATGAAATAATTGGTTTGCTACACGACCCGAATGAATCGAATTAAATCGTGAACTGAATCACAACTGATAAAGGAAATAATGTTTATTATTTTATGCTAATTATGCTGAATTATAAACTATGTATGAAGCATAGATCTTCTTTTGCAAAAAATGTGAAAATATAATTTGTATATTTATATGCAAATTGAACTTTAATATAAAAAAATGAAATAATAACGAAACAAAACCACAAAAACAGTAATATGAGTTGAGAAACGTTGTATGAAAAAAAACTTTTTTTTCATCTCAAATAGAATAGTTGTTGATGTGTTGTCTATGATATTATTAGCTTGGGGATATTATTTGTTAATTAAAATTGATTGTTTTATGATAAACCTGAATATAAATAAATAATTTTTTAGTTTGTTCAACATTGTTTATTTATCAATTTTATTAGTATGATAAAAGAATTGTTTGTGTTTTGTATTGGATCAGGTTTCCGACTTTTGTGGTTTACTAAAAAGGAGAAAAAGAAAGAAAAGAAAAAGATTAACTACTGCTTGGAAACCTAACAAAAAAAAAAGTTTTGGAACCTAGAGAAAGAACCAACTTTAGTTCAACCAGATAAACAAGAATAGAATACAAGAATACAAATATGTGATATTGCGTGCTTGGCGTTATACCTATAGAGTTTAGTAATCGTACAAATTATGTTGTGTAGCAAGAATCTATAAAATTTGCTACAAAACTTTTTCAATGTATTTTTGGTTGGTTTTATTGTTGTTGTTCCCCGATTTGGTAAGTCTCAGGTTACATGTTGACGACGTTAATGATTGATTGATTGATTACCAATTCGGTTTCCAGTTTCTATCTCCTGTACAACACGGTTTATTTTGTAACTATCATCAAAATTATAATGAAGCAAGGACAAACACAAGAATAATTATTTTTGCCATTGAAATAATGTTTTTTGTACAAATTAGCCAACATTCCATTATTATGGTTCTTCAAAACAAGAATTTTGTTAAAAAAATTAAATTGTCATAAGCTGAAAACTTGCAAATCTCACAATCTATCCTTTTTCTTCTTTTGGTTTTCTTGACTGTCAATAGTTAATTGTCATTTAATTGTATTTCACTGAACGAATGGAATTTTCATTCTTGGTTATTGAACCACAAAAAATGTAGACAATGAAAAATTCCATTCCATTCGTCTTGTAAGCTCAATCTTTCTATATAAATAATTAATTAATAATTAAATTATAATAAATTATGATTCAGGGTGCATGATTGGGATGTTGGATCGTTGATTGTGTAGATAATAAGGGTCGTAGATAAGTAATCAACTAAACTATAAATGGCATATGGGTGAACTAATATTTGATCATAATTGGTCCTCATCAAATTTCGCATCAAATCATATAAAGAACGATATTAATTTAGCTAATCAAAGATTCCATTTACAATAATAGTAATTATTATTAGGTTCTAATAATATTTTATTTTATTTTATTTTCCATTTTTATCTGATCAAAATGGATCAGAACCAATTTGGAATAGATATTAAATAACAATTTTAGTGTTGAATCACATTTTTTACAACTTTGTCTGTTGCATTATAAACTTTCCAAATTAACTAATTTTGAGATAAACAACAACAAAGTTGCGTTTTCTTCATTAATTAATCGCACTAAAACATAAATCGATAATGTGGTTATTTATTATTATCGCACTTGGAAAGAATTGTAATTAGAAAGTTTTTGATTTTAACCATTTTTGTTTCCGTTATTTTTTTTTACTTTCATTATTAGTTCATTCATCTTATGCGTATTAATATTTAATGAATTCAAGACTAAAATTAGAATTTCAAAACATTTTAACTTGATAGCAACATCAAGATAAAGAAAGCAAATTTGTTCAACGTAATTCGATATGTTCCATGGAAGTCTATCATTGTGTTGGACGAGCTATAACCAACTATATGCAAACTCATCATCTTTGATGAAGATTGTATGTGTGTGTATGTTTGCGTGTGTGTGTGTGTGTTCTTAGTTGAATATCGTATATCATGTACCGATGGGTGCCGATTGGTCAAAATGATTATATTGAATCGAGAAAATAAGAATAAATACGCATCTCACCCAATATACCCATTCTTTATGTGTCATTGGCAGAATGTACGTAGCATAAAGCCGAGAATATATTGAAGAAAATTCTGGCATATATGCCACTACTACTTCAATTGGTAACCAACATGCTGGCATACGCACGTTTCACCCATTTTCTACATTGGCACATGGCATCGGATGGCAAAGAAAAAAAAAGGAAAGAAAACGGTCCATAGATCCAAAGTATCGTACCAGTCAGCATTCAGTTGTCGGTCAGCGTTCGTACGGTTGAGTTCGGTCTCCGTCAATGATGAAAACCAAAAATCTAAACCAAATTCTCTCACATTTGAAATTGGAATGAAATGGAATGGCAAAACTTTCTGAAATGAATGGAAACGCACCATCGGCATTGAAAGATCAGACACAGAGACAACCCCCTTGCGGCTATCATTCATCACTTCTTCAAATGAAAAAGTCTCTTACGTCCTAAATCAAATAAGAAGTATACTTTCTCGATTTGGCATTGAATTCTACGTTTCAATGTGTTTCTGTGTGTTCAATGTGCAAATTCATTTGCCATTTTGTGTTTGTCTGTGTGTTTGTGTCTGTGTGTTTGTGAATTGGATCAAACTTTGTTGTCGGTTTATAAAGAATCAACCCCAAAAAAAACACTATAGTGTGACGACTCTATCTATCTATATGGACTAATTCAATTTCAAGCAATCTCCATCAGTGTGTAACTGAGACAGTGAAAATCTATAAATTATCGCTTGTCAATTAAATCCCATCGTATACTTGTAAAAATAATAATAATAATAATAATACGAAAACGGAAGAAAGAAAGAAAGAAATCACCAAGCGAATCACTTTTAGGTTTTATATATTGATACTCAATGCAACCGTAACGCTACTTCATTCCATTCTATTTGGTCCAATTTTGCTTGTCGACATTTGCCGGCATCGTAACTTAATAAATGAATCATTGAATAAGTTGACGTTCGCCGATGCCAAAGATATCAATTTCAAGCCAAAATGGACATCTAAGAGAGTAAGAAGTGGAAAACTATAGTGGAAACGCAGAAATTGAACAACACAATTCAATTAGTATTTGTCCGTCATCAGAGCCCACACACTTCACCAATCTATCAAATTAGTCTTGACACGTAAAAGTGACTTGTTTTATTCAAAAGAAATGATTTCTTCTATTGATCGAAACTATAGGTCAAAGAATGTTTAAACTACATTCATTCTAGTTGTACTAATTTACATCTTGTTACTTGTTCTGGTTTTATATTTTTTTCCTTTTTTTGATAAATTAACAAAACTTTATGTTTCTTCCGTTTGAAGACAATCATCATCATCGCCTTATTCACAATTTCCGATTCACTTTGGTTCTGATTGACTATTAACCACTTCCATCTGTTCACCTCTATCATCGTCCAAAAGATCAATTCTTGGTTCCATTTCCTATCTTTCAATCATAGTCTCTCAACTTTTCTTTTCATTCCACTCATTTCTTGACACTTAATCGACATTTCCCTTTTCCTCTTTCTCTTCTCGCACGTTATTTCAATGACACTTTTCCGTCTACTCGTGTACTTGTGTAACCTTATTCAGTTGCTATTCCTTTTTGTCTCAAAAGGTCTCAAAATTTATCTCATCTTTAATAATAATAATAATAATATGAAGTCTGTTATTAAATGTGTATTGTAATATTTTTTTCCTATAAAAATTACTTTATTTTATTGAATTTTATATCTTACTTCAATCGTCGTTTTCATTGGCAAATACATACATCAAACATTCGAAAACATTGAAAACGGCATTTCAATCATTCAACAAAAAACAATTAATTCAAATGGTATGAAATTATTCTAGATTAGATAGAAATTATAATTTTTTTTGATTGATAATTTGAGTGCAAGTTGATTACAGCTATAGTTTTTTATATTTGAGGTCAGATGTGACCCTTCTTGACAATCCGTGTAACTATTTTCACCTGTAAATCGGAGGGTTAATTAGGTGATGTAGAATGGAAAAGGAAATTTTATTCCCAAATAATTTATTCAGAATACTTTATACTTTATACTCTTCTCATAATCGGAATATTCTTCAGGTTCCATGATTCGAAGAGAAAGTTTGTTTTGCATAATTAATTGAAGCTAGAATCTGGAAATTGCAATTCGTTAAAACGTAAATTGAATTTCTATCCTACCATCTATTTCTCAATTTCTCCAATTTTCAATTTCGGTTTGTAGGTGTAAACAAAATTAACGTTTTTTTGAATTTCAAATTTATTAATACAATTTTATTTGAGTTGCATTAAAATGATTGCATCCATTTAACGATGAGTGTTATATCATACCGTTTTAAAACGATATTCAATAGAAAAAGTAGTATCTTTAGGAATCAACTTTTTATTATTACATCTTATTTATTTGTTGTCCATAAGTTATTTTATTTCATTAGCTTTCTTCTCAATTTAACCGATTATTGAATTCATCAAATATATATCTAAGCAAATTTAAGCTCAATTTCATTCATGTTTACCCAATAAAATGTTTCCCATCATTGATTCTTTAGAAAATATATTGCATATTATGTATTGTTTGCTTCGCCGATTTGTTCATTCCATTTACAAATTTATATACGTGAAATGATTCAAATAAGTCCAAAACAATGGAACAAAAGTTAGTGAGTAAGAGATAAAAAAAACAAAAATCTACCAACCATGGATTTGAAAAGGTCTGAAAAAAATGAAACAAAAAGCAAAAATTTACATTTGAATGGAACACAATGTTTTATGATGGCATTTACTTTTTAGACATAGTTCATTTTCTATTTTCATATGTTCACTATTTTTATTTTTGTTATTTTCATTAGCTTACATGCTTCAAGCACAAACGCCAAAGCAAACAGATCTCTATAATAAATAAAAAAAATTTGAACAATGTAAACTTTGTCCGATAGCTGTCAAAGTTTTTAATTATTTAATTTGATTTACAATGTAATAAATTTAAATTAGAGATCAAATCAATGAAAAAAGTTATGAAACATACAGTGAATGATAAAAAAGATGAGAAAAGAATTCTTCTATTTGATAATTTTTTGATATTTCATAATATTAGACAAGTTCAGAGAATATTCACTTGTAAACTTGACTGAGAAATCAATTCAAATATAAATGTTTGATATAATAATACCAAATTAATCTTCTGTCTTTTCTCTTCTATTTTCCTTTTCTTTTTAATAGAAACAAACTTTAGAGCAAACATTTTTTTATTGGTTGTGTGTTGTTCAAAGTTTTCCAATGATAGAACATTTTTTTTACCAAGAGAATGCAAAGGATTGTTTTCAAATAAAGATCAATTGAAGTGAACTTTGATTTGTAGTTATTGTTGGTTTACAACTTTTTTTATTATTTGGTAAAAAAAGTCCCACTTTTTTTTATTAAAAATTGAAATAATAATAAAAAGAAAGATATCAAACAAAATGTCAATCAAATAATGCTTACTGAACTTTCCGTTCTATAAATTTTTCTGGTGACGGTATATATCAACTCATATATGCTTCAATGGATTCAGGGTTTAATCTATTGACTGTTTACTAAAAATAGTCATAGAATTTTTTTCAACAAGAATTTTGTATGCCTAAAATATGTTTATACACAAAAGTGCAATGAAAAACATAAATAAATTAAAAAAAAGACAAGATTCCACAAATATTTTTCCATTCGTATTTTATTCCTTGTTGTGGCGGTTGATCTATACTCTATCAAATAATATAGTTGACAATAACGACAATAATAATAAAAAAATTGTTAATAAATAGATTGAATGGTCTATGGTTCACACAAGCAATTTAAATACATTGAATTTATGATTTGAACCGAAATTTTAAATGTTACAAAAGCAAAGAGTCTTCTTTTTTGTATACTTTTTGGTTATTGCACTTTTTCCGTTTGCTAAAAATTGATATTTGAAATTTACCCAAAAGGGACAGATTTGCCAACAAAACAAATTTAATTAGATTTTGATTTTGAGATGATGAAACTCAGGAACTTGTGGAAGAAAAAGATCACAACATTTAAGTAAATATGCAATCATGGTTTATTATCTATCGGTTTTTTTATGAAGCAATGGAATAGAGAATATAATACAATTTCATTAGAAATTGTATAAAGTAAAAGAATGATGAAACTTTGTTATTATCTCATTTGATAAAAGATTGGATGAATGGTTTGAGACCGAACTGCAAATGAACAAATGAAGAAACAAGTTTTTTTTTGTAGAATAAAGCAAAAAAAAAGTTCGAACCAGTCATGGGCAATCACTCACACTTCCATCGAATACCTTGTATGTTTGAACATGTTTGGTCGGGCATTGTCTTCTCAAACCATAATCGTGTCGCTGGGAATATGTACCATCTGGTACACATTTGTGCTTCAAACCATAAAATGTGTATGTTTGTGTCTCGCAAGTCACTTATTAAGGTTTGGACTTATATATTATCTTAAATCATAAGTTGATGTTCGCACATTGTTCTTCATCTTCATTTTCTCGTTCAAACATTCTACATTATTCAAATTAGTTTGAATCTGCTTCTTTTTTCTTTCTTTTTTTCAACCAGAATAATTATGTTTTCATTTATAATTTAGTTTACTTTAACATTGTGTTCGTATTTGTATGTTTTAATCTGAACCAATCAATGATGATAGTAATAGACACAACAACATTGCACAAAAACATTAATTATGCTTCATAATGTTCCATTTACTTCTCCTAAAGCAGACTTCCCTTTTTTTCTTTTTTTTCTATTCTTTATTTACTTTTGTTACAGTTTGTCCAAGTGTAAATTGGCTTGTTTTTTTTGTTTTCAATTGTTGTGTTTGCAATGTTTCCCTTTTATGTGCCATGCAAGTCGTTGTGGTCATCATCATTGCCCGTAATCGACAACAAACATTTTCATGTGAATGAATTCAAATTATTTAATTATAACTCTGATGATATCAGTGATAGTTGATATAAATAAATTTTTTATGGTTGAATATTAGATTGACAGTATAAACAATATTTACATCCCAAATCTTTCGAAAATTGGTTTTTGTTTGTTAACGTTTTTGTCAAAGTTTGCTTCTCTGCATTATATTTTTTTCCTATTTTGCTCATTTGAATCTTGTTACTGCACAAAAATGTTGTAATCAATGTAAACAAATATAGTTTTTAATTCACTTATTACTTTATAGAATATCAATAAAACATTTTATTTTCCTATGTAAAGATATTATTTTTAATTCAATTATTATAAAAAAATTGAATACAGTTTTTTTTGCATTCGGTTCGGTCAAACACTTTTGAGCTTTTTGGTTCGCTTGCAAACCATTTTATCTAAATATGGTATGATTTTGTATCAGTGCCAAAAATGTTTGTATGTGTGTCAAAATTCCGTTTATCATCACCGGAGCCCATTTGTAAAAGTCAAACTTTGTCATCTTTCTCCTTTCACATAAAGTGTCAACTTTTTTTTTCATGCCCTTCATCGTATTCCAGTCAATGATTATTATTACTTTAGTACAAACTTGCGGTATACGAGCTGATAGCGGCATTTTGCTGAATGTTGTGAGTAAGAATTGGCCAACGATCCAAAGGACGACAATAGATCCGTTAAAGCGAGACATAATTAATGGAATATTCCAATTAATTAATGGTTAAAAATTTTATATATATGAAAACTAAATGTATGCTACGTTACATCCTCTTTTGCCCTTTTATTCAACATTGGACTTTGAACTATTACTATCATTATCATCATCAACATAATCGTGGCAAAGACAATGTGTGAATTGTTTCACTTTTGTTGTTACAATTGTTGCAATCTATAGTCCAATGGGTGCCAATGATTATGATGATGATGATTTTTCGACCACAAAAATGGTTCTCTCCCCTCATTTTGGCCATCATAAACGATGACGTCGTTGCCGTTCAATACATTGACATTGTTTGTGACACACAATCTATTGTATGTATATATATCACACATATCACATCACATCTGGTGTAGTGAATGAACTAGAATTCAGAATATATTACTATTACTGCTGTTGCCGCTTTTTTCTGTTAAATCACAATAACCGTAACCAGTTTAATTGCTATTGTATATGGAATATAATTAATGATCGAGTATCCGAATGTACCCAAAAGAGGAGTGAAATAGGGGAGAGAGAGAGAGAGAGAGAGATAAGAGAAAAATGGCCGACATCAATGATGTCAAACGATCGTTTCCAATTGAACAAAAATGTTACAACAGCGGCAAGATATGGCATGAAAGTTTGGCGCTAATATTGTTTCCAATGTGTTTCCAACGAATAAAATCATTTTATTCTTCAAATGGGATGAGACTTGTAGATGTAATCTTTCCAATGTACATTTATATATGTCATATCAGAAACATTGTTTTAGGATAAACTTGTTCGGATTCTATCAACTTTAGTTCAATTTCCGATTTAGGGAAAAAGTTTTCCCCTTATATGTTCATTTGCAACATTTAATTTAATTTAATAATAAAAAATAACTTATTTATTTATTTATTTAGAATCTTCATCAAGAAACATTAAATGACAAAATTGGAAACTATTTGAATCAACGTAAAAACATTTCTTTCTTTTATTTTTATTATGAAATAGGCAATTTACAAAATGGTTCTATGATTTAGCTAATTTGTGGGTGAAAACACAAATCATAAAACAATAAGAAAAGCATCAAAGTCAAAATAACCTTGTCATTTGTTTGTTTCGTTTTTTTATACTTTTTGGTTTTTGTCATTGCTTATTGTTAGAAAGATGAAAGAGGGCAAAAATAGAACGCGTGGACGTAAAACTTGCATCAAGAAGACAAATGTATTAATTACAATTATGGTTGAATTATTTTCCATGATACCAAAAATTTGTAATATTGAACAAAAGTATGAAACATGAAATAATGGGAGAGGTTATAACGATTGGGAAATGATAAATTAAGTGTCAACGCAGTGTGCAGATTATTTGTCATCAGGCAAGAATCGGCGGGCAAGAAATGAAATAGAAAGAATGGGAGAAAACCAAACCAAAAAAAAAAACCCCAAAACGAACAAATAAACAAAGTCCACTTATCCTTGCACAGTTGAACAAACATGACAAAAAGGAGAAACAATTAGACAAACGACAACGATTTTTGCCTTTGAACATAAAATATGGCAAAGCATGTGGAAATTAAATTGACATTTTACGTAACATTCTCTTTTATCATTTTTCATATTGTTTTAACTGGATGAATGAAATTGGTTAAAATGATAAATTGATTATAATATTTGAAACAAATAAATGTGTTGGTCGATGATGGCGTTGACGAGTTCAATTGAATAACTGAAACCAAATAAAAGAACCGGTAAATTATAAATCAGTGTGTTGTTTGTCTTTGTTTGTTTTATATAAACATTTAATTTTGATTAAAATTATAACTTTCAATGTGTAAAACACCAGATCAATAGTACCAACATACACCAAACTAAAAATTAACTCGACAACTTACGATAAAAAAGAATCACAAATTAAATGGTAGATGAAAAGTTAAATAAGAAAATAAGGAATGTGACGATCTGTCGGCCACACTGGGGAAAAGCTATAGTGGCAAACACGTCGACATCTCGAACGGTCGAACATTTGACAGCAATATTGTTTGCCGTTCCAATTGGAACAAACATACACAATCACAATCATGTGTGTTCAATAATGAACATGTCCAACACACATATTATTTGATATAGAAGCAATGAAAAAACAATTCAATTGATAAAATTAAGTTCTGAGATTTCCAAATTTGTCAGTTTCCCATTTCAATTTCAATATATTTTTTTCTTCAAATGCATCATCAACATTGACAACATTTAAACATGAATTGTAATAAAAACGATAATTTGTGTACAAGAATATTCAACTGTTTAGACAACAATTTTTTGTAATATTTAAATTTACCATAATTAACTTTAACTTTAATTTAAATTTATGGAAGAGTTAAATTTATGAAGTTCATAATACCGTATATGTATAACGAACATGAATATAGAATGTTCTTGTCAGTGTTTACGCAATGATGAAGATCATAATTTTCATCATCATCATCATCAACATAAAGTAGTTTATATGCCGGTCAGATTGGTTTGTTGCGTAAAAGTTCATTCCGGTACCAAAAGGGGAAAAATGTACGAGAATAGAATAAAAATAATGATTGCAAATTCAAGTACAACTATAGCTTTCTAACAATAAAGTGAAATTATCTTTGAATGTTGGCGATTCTCTTTCATCCAAATTTGATACGCTCATTTAACATGACGTGCAAGTTGAATTATCGTTCCGATTGTTCAATTAAATGTATCATTCTTTTACAAATTGTCCACCATTTTTGCATTCCACTTTGATTGTTCTTAGGCTAATATTCTCCCTTTCGTGTTTTGATTATCAGACTCACAGTTAAACATGTATGTAAAAACATTATATATGAAAAAAAACTTCTCTTACTTTTACATTCTCAATCATCAATAACCGAATCTTCAGAAACTTTCCTCTCCTTCTTTTTTTTTATAATACGATTTGGGTTAGTTTATATATGTTCATTTATTGTTCACTATTTTATGTTCGTTTTGTTTTGTATCTTCGTTAGATCCAAACGAAGAAGAAGAAGATGATGATGATGAAAAACGAAGAATAAGAATAAGTATAAGTTGAGGACGACATGACAACACTAATGACAAAAGTCATTAAAACTATGTGTCGCTTTCGTTTTCTCGATGTGACTTCTCTTTTAAACGAATTGAGGGGAGTTTGGTTTCAGTATCGAACGGGGGACATGATGCTATGGTTAGTTTCAAAGCATTAGAATGATAGATAAATAGAGATAGACGACGAAAAAAACTTAAAGAACCAAAGAGTAGAAAATGCCGATCATTGCAAACTTGTCAGTGATGTAAAGTAATCAGACTCAGTGAATCATAGCTGAACATAGTGGAACACAATCCTACAACTAAACGAACATGATTTGCAGATGAACACATTCAAACATTCAATGATCGTGATCATATATTCTTGATATATCCAATTGTATTTTGTATTGAATGCTTGTATGTTTGAAATTTTTTTTTTGCTTGACAAAAGAATTTATAATCTTCATCTACTCTAACTCTGATTATCTTTAGTTTTCAACTTTATTTCATAGTTTAGTTTATTCTATTTGACCTTTTCATTAATAAATTGTTTTTGTCGCATTTTGGCAACAAGCAAAAGTACATGGGTCATGAGAAGGGATAGGAAAAAAAATGTTTCCTCATCATCAAAATGTATCAAGGGAAATTGAGAGGGGAGAGAGTTTGACTATTATAATTTGGCTCAAACCGAAAATAAGTTTTAAGAAGATGTATGAACTGAAATGAAATGAAGTAATAAAGCAAACAACCATTGAATAAAAGGCGGCAATCATCTTTATTGATGCTTACGTAAGCATATAATGTATTGAGTAGCATATTGTCTTTACCAATTTTGTTTCGTTTGTTCTCTTTTACTGTTTCGTTTGTTGCATTCATTTCAGATTGATTTAGTGTGAGGAACGAACGCAGATCTTCTATCTAAAACGAACTCTACCATTGTCGTACTATTGGTAATAGTATTAAAACATTCTCCCCCGTTAGTTGGCATAATACACATTCGAAATTGTTCATGGAAAATTGAGAATCGAGACACAAACAAACGATTCATGCAAACAAATGCTTTAGAAAGATAGATTTCAAATTGATTCTGTACTTATTTTTTGTGTTGCGAAAACACGCATAAATCTTTTCCTCTATTCAGAGAGGAGAAGCGAAAAAACCGGCGATATCAATTTCGCACATGGGAGACATGAAATCCCATTCAATTCTCCAATCATCATCATCACCACTACCACCACCACCATCACCACCACCACCCCAACAACAACAACAACAAAAACAAAAAACAATGACAACAAATGCATTTCACCGATTTTGTTTCCTCTCATTGTGATGTTTTAGTGTTTTTATATTCGATTCTTGCCGATTACTGTTTTAAGTTATTTATAAAACTTGGATCATATTTCCAAATTGACCAATCTACTACTGGTTTGTCACCAAATCATTTCATCGATTTTTATTGTAGTTGCGTTTTTTAAAAAAAAAATATATATGTTTCATTTTTTGTTCAAATTTTTGCCAACTTCATGTTTCGTATCGGAAAAAAATTTAATTCAATTAAAAACTCAATGTTCGGAATTTGATTTTAACTTAATTATTATTTTTTAAAAATCTGATAAAAGCAAACTGTGATGGTTACAAGATCGATACGATGCGTATTCCATATCAAATTAGAGCAAGAGAGAGAAAACATTCTTAAACTACTTAAATTATCTCCAAACTTTAAAATGGACCAGTGGTACAAAATTTAGAAATTTATAGTTTGATTCAATTTTATTTTTTTCATTATTTGGTTTGTTCTGTATCAATCCATTTATTGTTGGTACTATAACGTTGATGGCAAGTCATCATCACTATAGCATCGTAATATTTGCAAATATTGAACAACGGTTTAAATTGGTTATCAAAGTGAAGAAAGAATAAAAGACAAATGTTGGATCAACGTGATAGTGAATGTTAAATTACATTTACCAATTTAAGTGAGTTGCTGATATAACATAAATGTTTGTCTTGAATGAAAAGTACTAAGATGAGTTTTTTTTACTCTTGAATGATATTGCTTATTATGCCGAAGACGATGTGCAAGTCTAAAAATGAATGTGTCAATGAATGGATAGCATAGAAGTGCAAATTAGCACAATGATTTGCCCTTATTATGACACACACACACACACATTTGTAACACAATCCAATGGACTCGTAATGGGCCGGTAGAATCATTTTCGGATCTACCAAAAATGATCCAAAGATCTTCATCAATCTCTCCCTTCTCTTTTAGAACATTTTAGCAACGTTCAAGATGATGATTTGAACGTGATCCCATCTCAACAATAACAAAAAAAAAGATGACGATCGTTGACTATTACATTTCCATCGTTGACTATACAATGATTGCTAGTTTTGCATTCAATTGTTTGTCTTTTTTTTCTTATATTTTCAAACGGTTCGTGCCTGAATTGGCTAATCATCCTCAATGATCATCATAGTTTTGACAATGAAGATTTCCGATTTTTTTTCCATATGGCTTGTGTTCATTGACAATTGTTCATCATCTGAACATTGAACCTTTTAGTCAACCAACCAAAACCAAGTAAAACTATATGAAATGAAGCATAACAAATGATAGGAATAATCAAAAGAAAAGAATCTTAATTTAATTTTTTTAGGTATAATAGAATTGCCTATTTTAAAAATTATTGAACTTTTTTGCTTGAAATAAAGTCATTCACATTCATTTACAATTACATACAAAAAATTATCATTTAAAAAATGTTCACTCTTTGAAATGTTATTATTCGTTTGCATTACAATCCAAATATTTTTTTACCATAACAATTTGACTTTATTCAATCAATATATACAAACATGTACTAAAAACTCAGGTTTCAAGAAATTGAAAAAGAAAAAGCAATACCGGAACAGAAAGTCAATTTGAAACTCATTGAAATCTTTCGCATAAAAATATGAGTGAAAAGTTTCATTCAATATTTTCATGTGTAAATGTATTAGATTTATAGATGAGTAAAACATGGTTGAGTTTCATTTCAAAATATTAAATTTGGTCTATTTTTGGCTCAATCTCTTTATGATTTTGACTTGGGCAAATAAAATTTGTTTGGTTAAATCGTATTTCTTACATTCTTGTGTGGAATGAGGGATAATTATTATTCAAGTGAGCAAACGTGTCCTAATATGAATACTTAGTGAAGATTAAAAGTTTTTTTAGTTTTCTAATACTTTTCAGTGTTTTGATTTTCAATGAGTTTGAATAATAATGCCTAAATTGCAAATGTGAAATTGTGTACTTTAAAAAATCAATCAATTGTTATCAATTTGTATTCTTTAATTTAATGATTAACAAAGTTTAGTTTTAAGACATTTACTTCAAAAGTTTTGATCACAAATTTGATCATATTATGGTATAAATTGAAATTTGTTTTGGAATTTTACAAACAAAAATAAATGTTTGGAAAATAACGTATCAGAATAAAGATAAGTTTCAATTTTAAATTCTATGCCGCTGCTAATCGATCATTTTGTCTTTAGTATTTATTTCAACCCATTTTACGTGCGTTTGGTTGACCACACTTTAAACAATAAACTAAAATTTCCATCTTTTTGTACAGTTTTTAATAAAAAAGGCGGCAAATTTAATCATGTTTAACAGTTATTCTTTAGGAAAGTGATTATTCTTTTAAATTCAACAATTTTTGGGTTGGTCTTGTTAGTGCTATATTGATTCTTTTTATTTAATTTGAGCATTCATTTAATTTGATTCATTTTTATATCGATTCTCATATTTATTTCTTAAATTGTTTTACATTGTCCAGTATTTGTCTATAGAGAACCCTTCTTTGGATATAGCAAACGACCCATATAATTTATGAGCTATTCCATTTTCACTTCTATTCTTTATATTTGTGTTTTATATTGTCTGTTTATTTATATTTTTTATTATTAATTTGTTGGCTTTCCTATTTGACTTTTGCCATTTTTTGGTTATTTTTTTGTCGTTTTGATTCGTGAGACAATTTACTTGCAGCCGTTTTTGTTTGTCTGTCTGATTGGTAAACGATTCATTGTTTTGTAGACTATCGTCTCATTCCTTTTTTTCCGGGAAATATTTTCCATTTTGTCCATTCTTTTCTTGTTTTGTTTATTTCAATTTTTGGTTACAATCGAAGCAATAGAGACAATGGTTTGCAATTCCAATTTCCTATAAATAATAAATCGATTTCAATTTGTTAAAATTTATAGTTTCATATTATTTGCCAGTCATTCAATTTACCAATTCACAAATTGGCGTTTGTGATGTGTGTGTGTGTGTGTGTGTGTGTGTATGTGCCAAAAAATCTTAATGCTATCGATGGAACCTAACTTTAACATAAAAAAGTTTCCAAAACTTACTTGAAAAGTAAAATAAAATGAGGCAATTGTTGCAGTTTAAACGATCAAATGAAATCGATTTTCCTCTCATTTCATATTATTTCAACTAGATTTTTTGCTGACATTTGCTGAACTGAATAAACATCTTTGCTATCAAAGCTTTCATCAATGTCTTTTTCCTTTTTTTCTTCTTATAGTTAATGGACGTTTTTTTCAAACGATGTTTAATTTATTGAAAGGTCAAAAATAAGATTTCTTATATTATTGTATACTAAAATTGTTAAAAAATCTGTTTCATTCATCTGATCTGAACAAATGTGAAATATCGTATGCTTGAAAACTTTAAGCTAACTTTTAATTAACTAAAGTTCATAATTCATAAGTTTAGATTCATTTAGATATTATATTATATGGTTATTTGGTGATTTATCTTATTCTCATTTTTTGTTACGTCACATGTTTTGTTATTTATTTTAAACTTTGGATGTTGAACAAGAAATATGAATAAAAATATTCAAACGAGATTGAAGAAAAATGAACGGAAGGATAAATTTTAGTCTTTATTTTCTGAACCGATTCAACGTATTTTAGATCAGTAAAAACGGTTTTTTAATCAAATGTTATAAAAAAGACTTTTTCTTTTTCTTATTTAGGATGAAAGTCTTTAAGATGTTGGTTGAAAAAACGAAAGATTTATTTGAATGTCACAATATTAAAGTGTAGATCTATCGTATATTCTGTCATATGGAAGAAGAGTGGTAAAATCTTTCCTTTTTTCTCCCTTTCTTCCTTTTTTTTTCAATTCGTTCAATCAATGGATTGACATGGAAAGGACATCGAACTGGAATAGCAAGTGTCGTAGAGTGTGGAACAATCGTCGAATCACAAACTCGTGTCCCATTCGTGTAGTTACCACTGTTCCTCTATTCGTATTTAATGTAGGCTCCATTTCTCAAAGTCAATTATTCTCCTTTTGTTTTTTTTATATATATTATACACTTTCTCACAAACGAGTATAGTTGATATGTTATATATGCAAAATAATCGTGGTTTTGCTCTTGCTATTCCACTTCACATTGTAGCTCATCGACGTTGTCGATGTTGAATGCGAACTTTTAAAATTTATGACTTCCAACATCGAAATCGAGAATCTTTTAGACCATTGTTTTCTTCGTCTGCTTCATCTATGAAGTTGAAGTGAACATATCTTTCTTTTGGAACATAGGAAAAAGACAAAAGTGAATTTAAATTCATTTTGACAAGAGAGAGAGAGAGAGAGAGAGAGAGAGAGAGAGAGAGAGAGAGAGAGAGAGAGAGAGATTTCAAATCGGGATTTGCATCGAGAGATTTACTTTCTTTGTCCAAAGTTCCAATGTTTAAACTTGCATATGTTTTTTGTCTCAATGAATTCAATTTATTATCATAAACAACTGTCTAAACAACCGATCCATAGACTGCAACAACAACAAGTAGAAACCATTTTTTGAAAACAAGTGACTAACTCTTTAAACTGTCTCTTGTTTGATATAATTTTCATTCTTTCATCTCGCTTTCGATCCCGTTTATATAAAACTTCAAAAAGAAATTTTTAAAAATATTTGAACTTTTAAAATAATATTCTTTTTTCTTTTCTGATTGCTATAATATGTAGATAAGATTATTCATTTAACTTTTGATGTTTGAAACCGTTTTTTTTGCATAAAGCAAATCAGTACAATAGACATGGGAAAAGCAATCTAGAATGATTTCATGCGAATCCTTGATTGGCAGCTATCTCATATATAATAGAAAAACTGAGTTTGTCCGTTATATTGAGATGCAATTGAAATTTTTTACGCTCTTTTTGCCACGATTGATTCATTATGAATCTATTTATCTAGGTATCTTAAAAGTTAAGATTAGCTTAAAATGTAAACATTTTTGTCATACAACAATCAAATTTTGGATTTTTTTATTGAAATAAAAATGGTGATCCATTTGGTTCCCACATGCTGATATTTAGGGTCTGTTTCCATTAGAACCCAAGTTAGCGATGAGTTGAGTTTTTTGCATTTACATTACAATTAGACTAACTAATCAGCGTTAAACTTACCCTTAGTAGCTCTTTCTACTAACAATTTTCTCAATGTGGCGTTGTCCGTCTATAATCAAAAATTTATCATTTTTATATGTGGAATGTAAATGTAATTTTATGCATACAATTACATCAAAGTGTTAATTCTTTGTTTCATGCCATATCTATAATGTAAATTTTAATATAGAACGAATAAAAATCTCATTCCAATTTCGCTTAGATTTTAATAAACAATATATTATTGTGTATTATTTGACCACTTTTACGACAAAAGTTTGCATAACCTATCATGACAACATTTTCCGAATCGGTTTAAAGCAGTCTTAAATCATAAATACAAATAAAAGTATAGAATGAGTGGAAAAAAATTAATCCCGAATTTATTATTTTTGATATTAAAAACGAATATTAGTATTTTAGGAATATAACCTTTTGTACATTGACTTTTATTTGAATTGGTATAAATATGAATATCTTGTTCATAATTATTATCAAGTAAAGACTATGATACGATGATAATGAACAGACAAAAGAGAGTAGAAAAAAATACTGAAATTAAAAAACACTCCATTTTTTACTTCAGTCCGGGTTGTCAATGTTAATAATTTATGAAGAGAAAATTTTTAATTAAAAATTAAATTGCAATTTTTCTTTTTGGTTAGTCTTGATCGGGGCGAATTTATTGCCATATCTTGCTTCATTTCCACTTAAAGTCCACCATTAACCCTTTTTTTGTAGAAACGAGTTATTTTCTCATTTTTCCCATCTTATTCTTTAATTCACTATTTTTTTTCTTTTGTTCAATTACTTCCATTCAGATACAAGGCGGCCATGAGTGGAAAATTAATGATTAGTCCGAATATATCGTGACATAAACGTTGAATTTTACTTTTTTTCTGGATAAAGTCTCACATTCTCCTCAACTCTCTTCACGTCAACTAATTCAAGTTTCAACTGAAGCTAACAGTCAACATCTGTTAACAATTGTGCATCGAACATCAATTGAGGGCCGCGTTTACCATCATCAACATTATACGTCAATGTAGGTTTAAGATCACTAAATAAATTAAAATATTCACAAAAATTAAAGGGTAGGCGTTCTTGTTATTATTATTATTTAATCTTTAAGTTCACTTCTGTTCTTATGTTTTAGTACAGAATTTTAAAATGATATTATGACATTTTTTTTGGTTATTGAAAACCAATTAGCCCATGTGTTTGGTATTTATTTGAAATTTAATATTTTAACGATAAGTATTTTTTGTAATAATGTTTTTCTTACCTTTATGCTTGAAAAGTTTTGTTTTGGGTTTCGTTATTAATTCAAACCTGATTTTGTTTTGGTTGTTTCAGAGTATATAACCACCAAACCTGAAAAACATAGTTACATATTGGTACGTTCCATTATCATTATTATTATGGTTGAAAAAAACGGTCGATTTGTTTCGAACTAAATTGATTTCTATTTTTGTTCGTTTCAGAAACTTAAAATTTTTATTTATCTCATTATCATTAAAACTCTTTCATTTTTTTAAAAATCATGGCATAGTTCCAACATTGCAATTTATTGTCGAACGTTGATAGTTGAACTATTAGAATAGAAAACAAAAGAGGGAACACATTTCTTTTAATTTCATTGAAATCAAGAATAAGTGCACGATAACAAAGAGAAAAAAAATATATTTTCACTGTTTTCATTTCATTATTAAATTACATTAGAGATTTTTAGTTATCGGTTGTTTTTTATATGCTTCAACTATTTCTCTACATTATATATGAAATACTATGGTGCAATTAAGGCATAATCTGAATTTGTTTGAAAAAATATGTCTCAATCGCAACAAGCAAATATGGAATACATAATTGGATCATAATCATATGCATATATGCATTAAACATGTTTGAATTTGCAATCGATTTAAATGAATAAGTTTCCTTCTCTTCATTTCTATTCGTTTATTTCTTCTCAATTCTGGTCCACTTATTTTGTTGAATATTCTCAATGAATATTGTTATCATTTGAGAACCAGACTAAATTGTAGAGCAGAATAATACAATAGAAAGAAAAATAAACTACAATTGAATTGAGACTCGATTGCAAAAAAAAAGCCAAATGAAACTAAAGTCATAACTTTTATTATTTTAAGAGTATTATTAAGTTAAATATTTTAATATGATTTTCCCTCTATACTTCCCGTCTAAGTGTACACTTTGAGACTTTATTCTCATGATGTATAAAGTAATAACTTGCATAAATGTAGAATCTATAATTGGTCAAAATCGTTTGTGTTCTAGTAAGAATTTTCTAGGTTGGTTGGGTAGCCTAAAATCTTGTAAGTTGTGAAAAGTTAAATGAATTAGTCATTGTATGTATTTGAATTTTAAGGTAGGAAAGAAAGTTAAATTTTAGGAAGTATGGTAACATTCATTCTTCTCCCACGTTCTTTATCCCAAACGTTTCCTTTGTGTCAGCTTAAGCTTGAGTTTTGTTCCCTTTTTTTGTCCATATTACTATACTAATGAGCACTAGTATTAATAATAAAGAATGCTATAGTAATAATAATTTCTAAGCTTAAGAGACGAAACATATGAAAATTATAAGCGAGGGCAAACGTTTGAAGTACATTAATAATTATATTCCATACTATTACTAATAAGTTTGAGGCTTTATGCTGGTTTCAGTAACATTTAGTCATTTATGGTTCATCTACCTAACACATATCTCAGACATTTCTCAAAGAAAGGAGTTGAAGCATAAATTTTAAATTAATTAAGATTCATAACATGGAGAACTTATTTCAACGCAAATTGTTTTCAAAATTATTTTTGCATTCGTATATTATATTGCATTATCATTCTTGATTATCATTATTACCCGAATGTATTATTTTGTCGTACATCTTTCCCTATTAATGAAGCCATCAACTATTGATGAATAATTCACCACATTCCGTTTGCTTAGATTGTTAGCTTGAGATGACATACGGCAAAACAAGAAGGAGGATAAAAGAAATAGTTGGAAAAGCATAATTAGATATCGATTCGATTATTTGGTCCAATTGGTTTGATCATCATCAATTCGTTACGAAAGTTTATCTACGTACAATATTGCTTTAATATATATCTTTCGAATCTTAATTTTTCTTTTCTTCTTACAACTGCGATCAGGAAAGAAAATCTTGAGTTGTTTTGTTTGCTTTTTTAGCATTCTTTTTTTTGTTGAACTTGGCATCGTGGCCGAACTTTCGTACTTAATCTACATTAATGCAATCACATCAAGGTTGATGTCGTTCTACCACCCGCAATGTTGAGCCGTTATTGTCGTTGTTTTTGACATCTTCAAGATTCAATATTATGAATATATGCATAAATATATGAAACAGCGTTGGAACATAGACACACCAAATTTCACTTGACCAGAATGGTTTCCTTATCTATATATATATATATAGTTGTTTTCACACATATTCAAATGTAAGTTGGCGTACATGAATAAAACAAATTTGAACATTATAAATGAAAACAAAACAAAAGATGCAATAGATGACAGCCTGAAGCTAATTTGTCATTGACAAAATTTCTATGACCAGAACGGCGACTAAAATAGTTCATCTTTCTTTCTACTTTTCTCATTCTCTTCCCTCACATCAACTGACAGAACATGAATAATGATCATTTAATAATTTCACAGTTTCATGTTTCATTTATATATATATATATATATATATAGTGAAGGATTCAGGTTAAAAGTGAATGACTACTTTTCTCGGATTATTCATTCGAAAATGTCGTCCGTTTCAATTCAGTAGGTCAAGTTAAAGAGCCACAGGAAAAGAAGAATTCAATTGATTTTTATAATAAATGTCAAATGTTTAAGCGGATTTATTTTTTGTGATCTGTTTTAATTACATTCTATTGTCGTTTATAACATTTCACTATTTAATTATTACATAACATATTATACTTTTATCCTTATGTAATACAAATTTTTGATTAACAAGAGTTGTTGAAATGAAATGATTCTTCATGCTCAAAATGTTTTTAGTTCTTTTACTCCTATGGTTTTATTAAATTCTAATTATGTATAATTCTTCTTTTATGAAGAGTAGGCGTTTTTTCTTACATTCACTATTTGCAATTTTATCCTTTCATTACATTTGTTTCTTTTATATAAAAAAATATTTCCAAAATTTATTGTTACACAAATGAGACAATTTTTTGCACAAACAAAATCATCAACCCCAACTCACAGCTTAGTGAAATCTAATTTCGATGAAATCTATGTTGCTATTATTTTGTCTTATGATGGTTGTTGTCCTAATTTTGTAAATATATAAATGAATCTAAATTCATAATTTAAAGTCGCTACGGTTTTTTCTCTCTTTTCGCTTTGTTTCGTTTCATTTGTGGGGATTTCCAAATTGCCATTTGTTATATCCCATTCACTGTCATCATCTCGTATAGTTTAGTTGTGTAGATTTTTTTATTCTATCTCTCTTTTTTAAAAATTTTGTTTTGTATCCAACACTTAGGCCTTAGACCAAAACTAGACAGAAAAAAAGGAAAAACAAAAGGACAACCAAAAAACCAACCACCATCAAGTGTATCGCGAATAGATTAATGATTATAATGGAGACGAGCAAGAAACACGATGATGAAGATCGTGAAAAGAAGAAAATGTTCTTTCCTTCTTTTTTTTGCTGCGCTGTCCGAACGGTACGATTGAAAATAATCTTTACTTTCATTGGACCATGTTTTTGGTTTTTTTTTTGGTTTTTACAAGTCTGTTCTTGTTCTTTCATGCAACGATAGCATTACTATAGAGTTTTTAGAAACGCTTGATATGAAATTTTGAACTTTTTTTTAAGAGGCGTGGTTTTGTTTAATTAATGTAGCTGCTCTAAACAATGATCATGAATATCATTTCTACTATAAGAACTAAGGAAAACTATTGTTCATATTCCATTAATGTTATAAAAAAGGTTTTTTTTTGGTTTTGCTATCTCATTCAAAATTACGTCATTCAGTAATTATGATTTAATTATATTATTTTAGTAGAACAATTTTTAAATTATAGAACTCTTTCAAATTCCTCGGTTTATTATACTTATATGTGTTACCTCGTTTGTGTTTGATTCTTATTACTGAATGAATGTAAACATTTCCATTTGATAAAGTCTATTATAAATTTCAACAAAACAAGTGTCACACTAATTGAACATATCGGCATTGAATTATCAATGGAAAGTTTTCATTTCACTCAACAAAATTAGCTGATACAACGATATTGTATTTCATGACGGTATTTGAGAAAATTAGGTTTCATCAATGAAAATGTGAAGAATGGAAAATGTTGAAGCTACAGTGTTGAGACTTAATATATATGTTCATATTTGGAGATAGATAACCATGGTCTTTTAGTTCAATGTTGCCAACTACTTATCTCAATTCGGCTTGTAACATCTAATGAGTAATTGTGATAATCTTTTTGGATTGGTCGAACCGGGAGTATTCCTCACTGCCTTTCATCCTATATTTGTGTTCAATTCAATGGTCAAACACGCAGACATAAATACAGTAATTGCGCTATTTATTGCACTCTAACAAAACTTTGAGTCCAAAGAATGGGAACGGAAATAAGTTTTGAAGTGAGAGTAAGAAGTGGCAAACACTTTAATGAATCCAATTCGACTTATTTTTTTCTGTACTTTTGTTTTGCTTTTTAGTTTCCAAAAGATTGTGAGAAAATAAATAAATATAAATTATATATATTTCTAAATAGCTCACTAACAACATTACTCCATAATAATAATAAATAGTAATTATTTTATGATAAAGAACCAAAAATCCAATTGGCTGTTGAAAGTCTTCATTTGTTTTTGTCCAATTTCGAAAAATGTTACCAATTTTTCATCCTATCGTTCTTGTTTTCCAGGAATAAGAATTATTTTCATTTGATACGGTCATCTAAAAAAACAGAACTATTTGAACTTTTAAAAATTCATATTTATAATTTTGATATGAGTATTAGATTTTCAATTTTTCTTGTTTCTTTTTTAAAAAAAAGGGAAAAGAAATATTATGTTTAATTAAATCACTTTCAACTAGATTAATGGTCACATTCTCGAAAATGAATTTAAGGCTCCCATTGATGACGATGATCCGAAATATAATGTTGATATGAGTTCAACTAAAATGAATTATTCCAAAAGAGAATTTAGTAAAAACCAAGATAATAAAAATAATGGTTATTAACAAGGGGGTGAGAATTGAAAGAACCAAGATGAAAACCAGCAAAAAATGAACGAGAGGACTAAAACGATATCCGCTAGCTAGCTTTTGGGTTGTTTTGGGTTTTGGTTTGGACCGATGATGATCATCATCATTACCAACAATGATGATGAGCTCTAAAAAGGCTTCAATATAAAAATGAAAGTCAATTGCAATGCGACTTACGATTGGCAGTTGACAACGAAGACGATGATGATGAACAATTTACAAGCCAACATAGGCTATAAGACGAGTAATGGAAGAATGAGAAATCTTATAACCAGAAAATCAGGATTAGTTTTTTGCTAAATTTTATTGAAAGTTTAAAAAAAATTTATAATTTTACTCTATTCAATAGAAACAAAAAATAATGAATAATGTCCATTCATTATGAACCAAATTTCCAAAATATTCCATAACTTGACAAATTACGAAAAATTAAGTAAATTTCTATTTAAGAAAATAAAAAAAACATCAACAAGAATAAATTAGATTTGAAAAAAGTTGAAAATAATCTCTATCAATCATCAGTAAAATGATCCCATCCGCTTTTGAGTAATTTTTTTTAATAAATAAGAAAATTATTTGCTCTTATTCACTCTTTTATTAATTTTTGTTTACTGCTCTGTTTGAATAGAATTTTAAATTGATGAGCCGATTTTATTATTTATAAAGAATATTAAGAGGATATTTGGTATTAGTAAATGAAACATAAAATGAAAAAAAATATAAATAGAAAATGACGGTTGATTCTTTCTGGAAGGAAGAACCGATTAACAAATGGAAATGGTTGAACTGAAAATGTAGAAAAGGGAAAAAAGTTGTGAATAGTCTTGTCTTGTGTGAATATATACATCGGAGAAATTAACTCAGTTTTGGTTGATGCTTCGTGGATAGATCGATCAATTACGATCTTGTTAGAATATGGGAGTGGTGTTACATTGTATGTGTAGAACACATTGGCCTATTCCGCTCGATTCAGGAACGAATAAAGTCAATGAATTGACTTTGTCCGCTTAGAGACAGTTCAAACCGAACGAACGAGTGAACAACACATTGTGAATGTGTGTGTGTGTTCAGGCCAATCAATCAACATGGCCCGAAGAGTGAGAACATGCCAAAGTGAAACAATGGTAAAGAGAAAAATCAATTTCTAGATGACAAACAACGTTGAAGAAAATATTGGTGCTAGAGTTTTGGTTCGGGGACCAAATGTCCAAACAACATCAATTTGACAGGTCTTCTTTACATGTGGATTTACGATTGTAACCAGTAAAATTGGATAAAATTAAAAAGTGAGACTTGTTTTACTGTTTATACTTTTTTTTTGTTTAACCGTAAACTATTTTTTCAACAATGTGAATCACTTTTAGATTAAACTTGTAAATTTGCAGAGAAAGAGTAAATGAACAAAATAAAATGAAAAATGATTCCGTCTTACGGTTGGATTCCATTTGAAGAATGTTTAAACTAAATGTGAAAATAAATAATTGAGTGTCCCATTGTTGTGGTATATATTTATATATATCGAACATGATGATGAAGATGTGATGTTTTTTTTATTATTGATAGAAATGGGAAGCGGAAAAAAACAACAACAACAACGACAATGTTTCAATCAATATCTTGAAATCATATAATAGAAATATATTCTAAAAATAAGAAAAAAACCCCTATAGTTTTGAATCGTACAATAAATGGAATAAGTGTCGAAAAAAAAATGGTGACACTTTGATATTTCAAGTGTATCTATGCTTAAGTGAACATTACGCATCTCTCCATTTTTTTGGGTTCTTTTTATTTTGGAAGAGAACGAAGAAAAAATCAGTTAAATATTTTTTGTTGAGGTAAATGCACTTATTTACTGTTATTATTTGATGTTTGCGTCATTCAACTTGAATGCAATTTGATTGTCGGCTTGTCGATTTCAATCAATGTTTGAAAGATATTTTCCCCTCTTCCAATCTTTCATATCACGCACCCACACCCACACACACCCTGTAGTGTAGATGACCAATGGCCAATCAATGATCTGCTTTGCTTTGATTGGTCACTTTTCTTAGATTGAAATTGCAAGGAAATATACATGGAAACACATCGAACAAAAAAAACATCTCTTTCATTCACTTTAATGAACACAATTGTAAATATTCCAAAAAAAAGTATTTATACAAAATAACATAAATTATTCAGATTGATATGCCAAAAACATCAAAAATCTGATAAATTAAAATGTCATCATAGAAAAAAAATTCTGACATTCATATATAGATGTTGATCAATGTATATTTGTGTTTGTGTCTGTTTTTCTCCATCATATTTTTTTTTATTTGGGATGTTTGCACATTCTTTTATGAATTTCCATGATACAAATGAAACGGTATTGCTGTTTTTTTCTATGAAACGGGATTTTAGTTCTTTCAGATATTACAATATATGAAGATGGCAACGAACAACCCGAACATAATGTTAAATTAGCATCTGGCGTGTTTCTACGTCTCCTTTCCTCGTTTTGTTTGTTGAAGTTTCCCTCCCCCCATCCCCAATTTTTCTCCATTCGTCCGTTCATTGGATTCAAACAAAATGTAAATGTGAACCATCTTATTCTTTGGTCGATTGAACGAACACAGCTATTTTTCCATTCTTTGTCCATGTGAGTGTTATTCACATCTTTATTTTATTTTTCTTATTTCTTATACCGAATAAATGTAAATAAGATCGAAGTGGTATAAGATAGAGACCAACTATATAAAAAAATATGTCAAGAAATTTATCGTTTCTTACCAAATTTGAATAAACAATATTTCTTCTAAATAATTTTCCTTCTTCATGTATTGAAAAGTTAATTTAATTTTTTTTTTGGCTTAATAATAAGCCAATATTTAAAATCGATAAATTGTTTTCCATAAAGTATGAATCTTGTTAATTGATTATGATTTTCTATTCTTTGATGGCATAATTCGATCATTTAACGCTTGTCTTCCGTTTCATTGGCGATGTCATTTCTCTACCCCGTTACTTGAGTTAGTGATGTTTGAAATGAACTTAACTAACGTCGGTTTGAAACAGGAAAGAAATAAAAAGAAGAACACTTCAAATGATGGCACTTGAAAGATTCAATCGAGCAAAGCAATTTGCATTCAATACCAAACTCTCGATCGTTTCCATCACACACACACACAGGAACACACGTTGTGTCGCACTTGTATAGTCAAACCCTAAATTTGAAGCTCATTTGCATTTAGTTTATAGTTGGATAATTTATTTAAGGACAACTACCAGAAACTTAAAGCTAAACAAAACACTTTTTAAAACTAAAAAAATAAAAAATTTCGCAAATTGAAACAAAAAACAACAACAATCAAATACATTTAAATTGAATTTATTGTCATTCAATCTGACACATAGGAGAATAGAAACATTCAACTTGTTTTGACATATAAATATGTAACAAATTGAAACGATTAAAAAACTTGTCCACAATTTATTGAGTAAGATGATAATGAAAAAGTTGTTCATTCACGTCTTTAGAAACTAATTATTAAACAATCTAGTTATTTTAGTCAATTCACGTCCGTTCTATCCACAAAGTCTGTCACATCTCATCTATTCATTGGTTTCCTTTACATTCTTTTGTTCCTTCGTTATCCTTTACTTCATTTTGGTTAGAATTGTGTCAAAATGGAACAGGAGATAATCTTTGCTTCACAATATACAATTGGGAGGTGGCATTAATGTATTCTTTCCTTCGTTCGTCTTTTCTTGATTTTGTTTTTTTTGCTTTCCCATCGTATACGATACCAACGATTGTTCTTACAATCAGTCTACCAATGTGACACACATTTAGTATTCTCCCAACAACGTTGACATAGATCATATTGAAGATGTTGATGTTGATGTCAAGTAACAGCAAAATATAGGAAGATAGCACGTCTAATGTTCTAGAGTAAGAAATTTTTTTTCCACTTCTTATACTTTATGAACATAATCGGTTGCCGTTGCTACTGTTGATGACGAATCGTATCTTATTGTTAATAAAAAAACGAGAATAATAAATAATGTATACATTAGCTACAGAGCATATTACGATGTTACTTTACATCGAATGATGCGATGTGATCGACCTATTCCATCGTTGGAGCGAGCACATGAAAATTACGAATATATTTTCAGGTTCATCACTATTACAATATATGTTTGTTAGTTATAATAGTTTTGCGTACACATTTTTTTTCTTGGTAATCATCTGTTCTTAATTTAATTTCTTGTACACAATCTACATTGGTTCAGTATATATTGGATGAGTATGGACCCGCACTTCTCAATTGGTCGTTTCCCATAACGGGAGTAGGTTTGTCTGAAAAAAAAGTGCAGTAATAAAGCAATATAAAAAAATAACTTGATTCAACACTGAAACTAAATGTATATATACAAATGAGCTAGCACTTATTTTAATCATCATTGCTTCATGGACACACATAGACACACACACACACACACACGCATACTTTCTCTCGTTTCCATTGCCATAAAAAAAAGTTATAGAAAATGGACACAACTTTCTGGTTTTTGGACACATCATCTTGTTTTTGTGCTATCCAAGTAATATTCTGCCCTTTGATTTACTGATACCATTGTTGTTCTTTATATTCGTTCTTATGCATTGCAATGTATCACCATTACAACCGAAGTATACAAAAATCAATGCAGTAAAGTTAACTGTTAGTATTATTTGTAGCTGTGGTTGTTGTTGTTATCCAATAGATTTCAATATACAACTTATATTTTGATGATTTAAAGATTTTTATTCTTAGATAAATACATATTTTTATTTTTTTTAAATAAACAACAAAAGATTGCAAAGAATTTAAACATTTAGTTTGACATTATTTTGTTCCATTTTAACTTGGAAAAATAAGAATTAAGTGTCATTATCATCATATGCAGAGAAGCAAAAAAAATTTTAACAAATAATGATTGAATGTTTATGCCGACGTTTAAAATATGAAAACACAAATGATCTAGTGATGCAAAAAATAAATTTAAAATAAAAACTTATTCAAATAAATAAAGTTATGGCAAAATACAAAGTTTTAAGCTCAAAGAAAAAGGAAAAAATTTAAAGTTTAAAAAACAATTTTCATTCTTATTTGAATGACTACCAAAAGTTTTATTTTTTCAACTTTTGGAAAATTCTTCGCTATAAAAATTGTTTAAAAATTAAAAATAAAAGAACAAAAATAATAAGAAATAAGGTTTAAATCTTATTTTTTGGTTTAGTCCAAGCTTAAATGACATAATATATTTTGTGCAATTGGTCTCTTGACGATATTACATTGAAGATTGTAATAAGCAATAAATTTGCAAACATGAAATAAGAAAAGGTCTATTTAATAATGATGCTTTAAAATATCATGAGTTTTATTTTTGATATCAAATATAGTAAATGTTCAATTCAAAATCCAAACTGGCGTTTGCGTTTTTGTGATTTTTACAAACAATTTGACAATTTCAATAATGAACGAAATACGTTCAACTTTGTTATTGTATATATATTCTATTAAACCATACTCAAACAAGAACCAAGGAAAATAAAGTTTTCCCATGACATTATGTTGTGCAAAATTCAGCAAAACAATTTTTTTCATCATGCATCAAAAACCTAAACTATAAAAAAGAGTTAAAGTGAACCAAAATAAAGAGGACAGTCAACGATTGTCACCACTTTGGGAAACCATTGTTTAATGGCCATTTATCTTGAGAATTGTAAACGAACCAATGAAGAAATAGTTTTATGGAAAATTAGGTAAAATCTCAAAGAATTGGCAACCCCCTTTTTGCAGTTTACGGTTAAAACAATGGCATTCTATCTTGGTGCATCCATTTTTTTCCGTTTCATTCTTTTCGAGCAGCAACAATCAAAGGACGCTATTTTGTGTGTGTGTGTATCCAATGTTTTTTATATGCTTCTGGCTTATGCTATGCTATAATATGTGTAATGCTATAATACCTATATATACACAATAGAATGGAATACACTGGAACATGTATGTTTCCACAATATGCTCTAATAATGCATTTATGATTGCACGCGGCAACGGCGGTGTCGGTCGTTTCCGTTATTAATGAAAAAGTTGCTACCATACGCACAAAGGACAATGAAGATGATGGAAAATAACTTGGGAAATGATACTGCCATAACACAAATAGCGATAAACAAATGACATAGATTTTTGTTGATGCGCGATGTACACTGAAAACCTGAACATTGGTAATCGAATTTCCGCGTTTGTTCAATAAAAAATTGATTTTAATTTTTAACCAATATATTCATTTTTAAAAGAATGAAAAGCTAAAGTGAAATTAAAATTGTTTTTTGATTTGGTAACAACGAGTGTAAATGTTTGTGGCGATACATAGATTATACTAGGAAATTTCCAAATATTAGATCCTATAAAACAACACACACCAATCATTAAGGAAAAGTATATATAAGATAAAAAACAATAATAAAATAAATCTAAGAATTATTGCATTTTAGAGTTCAAGATCATATATATTTTCTTTTATTGTTTGGTTTCGTTTAATCTGGCGGTGACCATAATTTTCCATTAAGTAGAATGAATATATGGCAAACTACAATGAAACAACCAAATGAACAAAACATACTATATTATTATGGTAAGGTAAATTATAAATTATGGCAAATTAGTAAATGAAATGGTGATCGAAAACAGACCAGATTTTGTCTATTATACGGTAAACAATTTCAATCAAACTTATTCAAGAATCTATGTAAACTACTTGGTGCAAATCATATATTAACTTCGGCGTACCATCCAAGATCAAATGGTATTATAGAAAGATTTCATAGACAACTAAAAGCGTCAATAAGATGTATCGAAAACCCACATAAATGGACCGAAGCGTTACCAATAATTATGCTTGGTATTCGTACGACAGTGAAAGAAGATCTAAACGCAACGCCGTCTCAATTGTTGTATGGTGAAAATGTTCCACTACCAATTGATCTAATTGAACCATCAAACGAATATTCATCTTTAGATCCAAATGAATTCGTAAATAAGTTACAAACCAGAATGCAAAACTTATCAACATCATCTTCAAGAACAACGAGAATTAATACATATTATCCGGAGAGCCTTAAAACAACAAAATATGTATTCGTACGAAACTCTGCTAACGATATTGGCGGAAAGCTTAACAAAAGATACGATGGTCCATTCAAAGTAGAAAAACGTAATGATTTCACATTCACCGTCAACATAAACGGAACGATACCTATGCACCACACTGAGAAGCCGTAACTTTGTACTGATATGAAAAATAGTGCACAAAAATTACGAATTTATATGAAATTTAAGTTGAAAATGCATGCAAATGGCGAGTTGATTGGTTGTTTCAATGTATACGATTACAAATTAGTCAACCTAGATTCTCAAATGTTGAAAACCCGCAACTTTGTACCGGTATGAAAAATTTGGTTTTTTTGCGCATGGGAATCACTCCAACTATTCGTAAGAAAAGTTTCTAGTAATATTTATTGGAAATACACATGTGTTGACACCACACCTCTATCTTGTTAGCCTCGTATACAAAAATAAATAAATTCAGTTTAAACTTTACCTGTGAAAACGTTTTTTTTTCTGTTTCAAATCAAATGTGGCTACATTATTTAAGCATCAAATTCAATGATTAGTATTCATCAACATGCAATTTACAATTTTTAATTAAGTTTTATTAATCAAATAAATCTTTCATTTATTTATATTTTTAGATTATTTTAAAGAACAAGAAACAAAAAAGGCAACTTAAAATACAATGAGTCAATTCGATCCAATACAACGATGAATTTAAATATTGATTCAAACGATTACGAACATAATCGACGGCGATCATCGATCGCAGAAACGGCGATGACCTCAAATCTTTTATATGGACAATACATTCCACCGACAACACAATCGGAATCGTCATCATCACCATCACAATCATCGCAACAATCACAACAACGTAAAGAGGTTAGTTTCTTGGAACTTGTAGAAGTATCAACAACCGATCCTTCAATTGGTAACGGCGAAACAAAACTGACATTTTTAAGTGGAGGTGGACATCATTTAGATGATCTACATGAATCTAGTTTAAATTTTAATCATCAATCGATGTTACAATCCCAACAACATGGTTCACTTCATTATGAACGATTACGACCGCCGGCAGCCATGATGAACCATCAAAAGCAACAACAACAACAACAACAACAAACCTCGACCCCGGCAATTCAACATCAATCGTCATCATCAGGCAATTCGTCCAATTCTCCTCGCCATTAGTGTCGTTAGATCTTGGTTCGACCGTATCTATTTCACATCCATATTCCGATGGATACCGTTTAATGACCATAAGTCCACGTTCGTCAATTACATCATCAAATGGAATAACGGGAGTGTCACAATCTCATCCACTGCCGGGTTCACCATTGATGGCACCGCTTTCGTCATTGCCACCATCATCCGGCACGTATCCAATTTTCCAGACGAACAGCTCACATCTATTTGCCCCAAATTGTGCTTCACCACAATTGGTACAATTTGCATCGTCAACATCTTCCCCGATGCCATTTTATGGTAACGGGCCATACGAAGCAATAGGACCGTCTCCATTGACCGAATTATGTCAATCACCGAATACGGCAATATTAAGTGAAACTGTGATCAGTAAATCGTCGTCGAGTGACAGCGATACGAACGATAGTGGCACACGACTGATATCCGATTCATTGGCCGACATTGCCGGAGCTGCCTCACATCCAATCTATCTAACGTCATCACAATCGGATCCGGTATCGGCATCGATTATTACTAATCGTAATATATCGTCACAATTTGTGGGACAATCGTTTGAATCATCAGTCGATCCAAACAATCTATTTGATACGACCTTAAAAAATAATAATAATGATAATAATTGCGACAACAATCGGAAACAATCATTGGATCGATCAACCGAATCACCCAATACAAATATTGATCAACTTAAATCCGATGCCTTGTGGATTCAAATGCAAAGTGACCTATCAAAAGAGATACGAGAAAAATACCTTTCAATCAATAGTGGATCGTCGTCGAATGGTAGAAGTTTAACCAAAAAGAAAAAGAAGATAAATAATGGTTTTACATTTCGACGGATCGGATCCAGTAAATATGGATTCATGTGTCCATTAAAACGATCCGCTCAAAAACGTATGATGATTGCCATATTTGTAATGTTGATCGGAACGGTTGGACTTTTCCTATCATATTGCTATTGGAACGGGTTTGGCTGGTTTGGACGATCGACCACACGAAACTATGGTCCTGATCCGGCTCAATATTGGTGGCAAGGGACCACATTCTATGAAATCTTTCCAGCTTCCTTCAAGGATTCTGATGGTGATGGTTTTGGCGACCTACGCGGAATTACCCAAAATGTGGCCTATCTCCGTTCATTGGGTATATCGGCCATTCGGTTGAGTCCAATCTATGCGGCTAACGATTATCCTCAACGTTTCGACAATGTGCTAAACTTTGTGGCCATCGATCCACATCTTGGAAGATTTCAGGATTTCCTTCAAATGGTAATGTTTTAAATGTAACCACTTTATACGATCAATCATCATTTTAACAACAAAAAATGTGGAAAATTTTCCTTTTTCTTTTAGATCGAAGTATTACATACGAATCAGATACGTGTGATATTGGACTTGAATCCTACCATTACGTCCGATCAGCATCCATGGTCAACGCATCGGACATTGAATCGTACGGGAGAGTATGCTTATTACTATGAGAATCGATCGACGATCGGTCAAGCAAGTGCCACATTCGAGGTATGTTCACTTTCATTCATGTTCGCATACATTTTTTTTCTTATATTTCAATTTAAATATGACTGATGATGGTATGTCTACCTACTACATTTTTATTCCATTGTGAATTAAATTAGTTGAAACAATAACTCAAAAATTTTAAAATGGAATTTTTTATCCATTCATTGATTATTTATTTTTATATATTCCTTTCCATTCAGTCGATTCGAAAAACTGCTAAATTGTCAAAAGTCAAATTGGAAAATATTCTCCAGAGGAAACTATAGATATTTGTTTCCATTCCTTCTTGTACACTTTTCGTTCATATTCCATTATTATTTTGTTGTATATTTGTGTTACGATTGAATGCAGCAGGTAAATAGCAAGAAAAAAAGATGAAACGTTATTTCTATATCTAATTGAAATTGAATGATAAATTGTTACGAGCAAAGGTCCAATCGCATGGGGTGATGTTGATTTTGAGCTTCAGAATCTAACCTAATAGCCATAGGGCAATTGTCAAGTGGTCCAGACTAAGATGGAAACAAAATATGAATCGATGTGTAAACGGCACATACGGTGTGATTGTATTGTTACTGTAAAAGTGTATTGGTGGTCGATATTATAGACATGCCGATGAGAGACTAAATTGGAAATAGAGAATGAAAGTGAAAGATCGTTCCTTCTCTCTTCATATTGTGACACACTCACAAAGCCAACAACTTTCATTCATGGGGGATCCGATTGGTACAAAGTGTACACCCAATACCAATTGGCACTCAATTATTGGCAAATCAAGACAACATTGAGAGAAGAAATAGAAAAATATTTCCTTCAATTCTCGCTTTGCCGTATTGGATTGCGTTAGTGTAACAAAGCCGTCAATCTGTTTTTTGATTGTATGGAAACGAAAAAAAATATATTCCCCTCTTATTTTCGTTTTCATTCTCTCCATTTGTTCTTCACTTATTCTTTTTTTTCGTTCGTAAGTAGAGAAGTGTTTGTGAAATATGGCAAGTGGCTATGAGAAAAGAATACCAAGACGAATTGTTGTTTTCCAATGTAGGGAAACATATTGACCAGCCGGTCAGAGAGTCAGTCATTCTCTCGCTCTACTTTTATGTTGCCATTGTTCGAAACCAAACCTTAGACCTTAAAAAATCATCTTCTTTATATTACTATTATTATTACAACTTATTGCAATAACAGTTCCATTCAAATATAATAAGTCTCTTTTTCGGTTTGTTAGACATTGTAAAATTATGGCATTACGAACGTAGAAAACAAGAACATAACTGAAAATGGTATGCAATCGAGAATGATTCAGTTAGGAAACAATAAAGATAAAATTAGGAAAGACAAAATTGTCCATCATAGTCAAGGGATAAATTATATTCACAATGGCTTACATAAAAGGGATGTTTAGATGCTAAATTATATTTTTTTAGCTGTCGTTAACCGTTTCCTATTCTCTTGTTAGCCTTTTTTGTTTTTTTTGTTAGAATTGGATTTAAAAATAAAATAAAGAATTCTCAACGACAAATATAAACATGCACTCATTTTATTATACAAATAAGATTTAATTCTCAAATGGAAATGCCTTTTTTCTTTTTGCTTTCACCAATATTTACGATTAGGTATATATTTAGAGCAAATTTATTTGAAATTAACTGCACTTTTTTTTGTTATTTTTGTCAATATTGAAAAAACTTTTTTGTATCTTTTGAGTTTATGCTTTCCTATATATAGATACAATATGGTGTAAAATTTGTATGAACCTTACTTGAACCGGTGTTTTGTCAAAATGTCAAATGTCGTCAGTTGTGTGCTTTATAAAAAGGAAGTTGACCGAAATGTTAAAAAGTTTTGTTCTCAATTCTGTTCCATTTGAAGTTTAATTTTGATTCTGATTTCAATCTAAACCATTATCATCACTACAATTGTTGTAATGTGTGTAATGTATAATTGGGTGTTTGAAGTTGAATGTAATGTTTGCCTAACACGAAACCATATTCGGTTCGAAGGTCTTTTGAGTTTACCGGAAACAGGAAATTTTCACAACAAAACAAATCAGTTTTTCTTGAGTATAATTTGTAAAATATTATCACTTCTTAATTAACAGTTTTTAAAAAATTATTTCCTTTTTGTTTTGAGACGACTAATGCCTAAAGCTATAAAATGGAATGGAATGGAACCATCTTTCATACTCCTTTTCCATTTGATGGGACATTTTCATTTTTTTTTGTTATAGATATAATTTCCTGCCAAATGTGCAAGCATGTAAAAATAATATTTTTGTGTATTTTGTTATGTGGCAAGCGGATAATGATTGGAGGACGTTCGGAACATTATGTCGACAAATCGATTCGTTCTTTATTCATTTGATACGAAAATGTAAAAATGAATAGCAATGGAACAATAATATATTTATATTATTTCTGTATATGTTTGGTTGTTTGGTCGGTTGGATTGGTTTTGTTGAATGATTCCACAGTAACCAAAAGTGGAAAGTAAATTTGGGTCAATTTCATACGAGAAAAAAAGAAGGGCAATGAATGGATTATATTGATGGCAATGTATGAATGAATGAAATGAATGAACATGAAACCATAGGTCTCATTTTCAAAACAACATGATCATTCTTTTTTACTTGTTTTTCTGTTTTTTATTTATTATTTTATTTATTATACTCCCATTTTGTGAAAGTAAAAAGAGACAAAATAGATTGACAAATTGATGGAATTGTAAACGATCAATTGGAAATTGATGAAAGTAAGAATTGGAAACAATTGACTTTTTGACAATCGTTCCAGTATTATTTCAGTTTTCTCACACTTTCAACACTTACAATTGTTTAATACGTTACACTTGTTTTTGTTTATGTTATTTTTCGTTTGAAAATTAACGGAATTATATTACAACTTTTCCTATCAATTCGTTTATTTTGCGGATGCTGTTTTTCTGCAATTTATTAAGAATCGATCACTCATTCAATGATTATTAGTTTGATTGAGTCTTTGCTATCACGAACCAATTGACCGAAACGTATTTGTACGGTTACCTTTTTTTCATTTTCTTATTTTATCTACTAATTCTATTTTGATTAGCTCAAAAATAAAGCGGAAGTAAACTTACTGTCACCTTTATTCTAGTGTAGATCACAAAGAGATTCTCTTGGGTCATTTGATATCATCATGGATGTTGTTGTTTAGTTACTGAATTTCAATGATGTCTGTCTTCTTTCAACCATATCAGATTTCATCTCGACCCGATACTTTATGAAAAACTCTATTGTTTGATCATAAAATTGTATCCATTATTTATTACACAAAATCACATTTCATTGATCTTTATATTTATTATATATATAAATATATAAAGAAGATTGCAATAGAAGTTCTTATTTTTATTTTTTATTTTTTTATTGCCATTATAGGAGACAAAGCAGACCTCAATTGATGTTCAAGATAACGATTCTGAGACGACAAATCGACGAGCGCCAATTCATTTAGAGGAGACTCAATTCTACTTTGGAGCCGGTCTTCGATTGAATTGGTCTCACGACGCCGTCCGAAACGAATTGCTCAACGTTGCCACCTTTTGGCTACAACATGTCGATGGCCTTTACCTATCCAACATGCATCAAATATATCTCGAACCGAATCTACCAGGTGCCTATTCTCGTATTGCAATTGTACACGATTTTTTGCGCAAACTTCGCTCAAAGGTGTCAGAAATGAACCGAAATGTTGGCTCAAGTCATCTAAAGGGACATCGGTCAAGAAAGATTTTGATCTGTTCTAGTACATTTATGGAACCATTTTTAAATGGTATAAAACGAAGACGATCATCAAAAGATCAGCATCGTGTTGGTAATCGTTTCAAACCAGAATTTGATGATTTTGATCTCAATCAACCAATCATGGACTCAGATTTAGATGCTACCATATTGGCCGACCTTCACGTGATGCCTTACAATGCTGGAAATAGTAATAGTGGCAGTAGTAGTAGTAGTAGTTCTTCATCTAACAATTCTTCACAACGTTTGAAACAAAAGATTCGTTCGAAAACAAAGAAGATTTATTCATATTTCGATTTGGTTCATTTTGAATTGAATGTATTACCATCGGAAACGGATACGATACGAGAGCAAGTGAATTACGTATTTTTGAATCGTCCAGATGATTTTCCAACCATTTTATGGTCGATTGGATCAATTCATCAATCTCGATTGTCCGATCGTCTTGGAGAGTATCGGTCATTAGCTGGCCATTTTCTCCTTACGATGATGCCCGGTTCGGTCAGCATCCTATACGGCGATGAGATCGGCCTTGGCGACGTTTATGATACTCACACACATAACGTAAGTAAAATTGACTTTTCATTCATATTTTTCTTTTTGTTGAAAATTGCTTTTGTTGTTTACTATATTCCTATTTACTATCGTTGATTCGGTAAAAACCGTTCAAAAAGTTAGTAAGGAAGGAATGTACAAAAAATGTACGAATATTTCATTGCACATTTTCAAAAGTCTAAACCCATTTACGAACCGTATTGTGTTGCTCACATTTTGTTCATTTATCATGTTTCGATTCATTCAATTTATGAAATAAGCTTTTTATTTAGACATAAATTGTATATATAGTATGAGAAGTAGGCTTGTGAACGTAGTAAACTCAGAATAAAAAAAAATATGATGATGAAACTTCTACTTCTTTTTGTTGTTAGTGCTTAATTTTTTTTCTTATTTTCTTACAATACATAACATAGATTGAACTAGGGGAATAAGTTTCACACGCTTTCATCAGAAATAACACAAATTTAATTTCCGTTTCCTGTTTCAGTACTTTCAGTAAATTGAAGAGAGGGAAAGCACTAAAGAGCATAAAAAATTGAGTGCAAAATCAAATCCATGTAGTATCAAAAGTTGTGAAAGGAACCCCGAAACAAGAAAATCCAAAAATATGAAATCTACAATAATCGAATTTCAATTTTGCCGAATTGAAAAGATCTAGTTTTGCGTGTGTTTGTGTGTATGATTAATTCGTATATGCAGAATTTTAAAGTTTAACATGAATTTGGTGTCAAATTTTAAATCAAACTACATTTTCAACACATTCTTATTTTTACTTATTCTTTCATTTATCAACAACTTTAACTTTGCTTTGAAA
The DNA here is from genome assembly GCA_029204025.1 of Blomia tropicalis. NCBI lineage: Eukaryota > Metazoa > Arthropoda > Arachnida > Sarcoptiformes > Echimyopodidae > Blomia > Blomia tropicalis. The sequence continues at coordinate 7,662,724 of CM055090.1, forward strand.
CATATTTTTTTTCTTCTTCATTTCAAATTGTACAACTTGATTTGTATTTTGGCGATTGTACTTTATAAACACGAATGCAATTTCGGTTTCCTGTTTTCCGATCGAAAGATCGATGTCCGTATATAATCCAATTTTAATTGAAGCTAAGAAAAGATAGTAGTCGAATTAATGTTTGAATTGTTTTTTATCTGGTTTGCCATTCGACATTTGCGTTCAATATGATGGGAGAAGACGCTTTCTAGCAAACTAATGAGGTTCTGGCTTTTACATTAAACACCAATAAATATGATAATATTCAAGTCGTTTCGCAATAACTAAACACCTTATTTGATTTTGAAGGATTGTTTGTTTGAAACAGTTCATCTTTTTCTATTGTTTCAGCTTTTCCTTTTATTATTGCAATTGTTTATTTGAATCAAGAGCACACATACACAAACAATCAGTCTAATCAATGACGTGAAGTACAAAATAATACATTGAAGAAGTAAACCAAAATCCTGCTAGGATTTAATATAAGAATAAAGATAATTAAGTCGCTGAATGGATTGATTCCATTAGGCAATAATTAATTGACAATCAAACCATAAACCAATGCAGCCGAATCGATTCACAATAAACCGTTGATATACAATCTTGTCAATCGATCGTGGCCTTGCCGATTGAATACAATCGACGACGATCGACAATCTTGAAGGATACCAATTATCATCAATGGCAATCTGATTGTATCAATTAAGTTTTATTATGGGAAGAATGCCATTTTAATTGAAATATACTTTGACTCTGATACAATTACAATGAATTATACCAAACGAATGTTGAAGGGTATGGAAAAGTTCGAATCAATCAAACCTTAATTTGTTTTCCGTTTGGAACGAAATTCGGTCTTGTTAAAGAATAATAACGTCAAGTAGATACAAAAGGAAATGAAGTCTGGAACAATGGTTAAAAATGATTTTCACGTTGTACGAGGAGAAAAAAATAGACACACACACAAAAAAAACAACAAAGAAAATTGAGAATGAGAGAAAATTAAATTTACATCGTACAAGTGTACGGGAGTAGACGACCTTCCCTCAATAAGGAAAAATCTAATATCTGGAACAATAACGATCTAAAAGAATGGTAAAAAGAATAAACCAGAAAACCAGAATCCAAACCCAAATGGAGAATAGGAGAAGGCCAATTCGAGTCAATTTTCTTTTGTTTCGGTTTATTTCACAAAAGAATTGGTTTCGTATCTTTAATTTGTACATATATATATATGGTACAGATCTAAATCGTAAATTAGACCCAAAAAAAGATTTGGTTTAGTTTGCAAATGTCTAAAGCATTCTGGCAAAAGTGTATGTGTTTGAACACGACGATTGAACCAGATTGAATGAAATAAAGAATATTTTTTTTTCTTGCTTATCAATTTAAGATGGTGGGGTCGAAGAATGGTGGATTCAAACAAAACAAATTAAGACATAACAAACACCGACAATGAATGAGTAAGTGTGATAGTATTTGGAACAGAGAAGAAAAGAGATAGGCTCAAATGTGAGATCTCTATAATAGGCGAGGGGGGAGGAGGAGGTAAGGAGTAAAGTAAAAATATTCTTGTTTATATATATATCATCAGTATCTGAAATGTTGCTTCAGTACTCTCTTTTCATTGTTTTTCTTCTTCTTCTTTTGCTTTCCTTATTCCAGGTTCACGTCTGTACCAAATTTTTCGAATCTTCTTTCTTTTTATCTTGTTGCTATTTGCCAGACTTTTTGCCATTTTTCCTTTTGATAGCTACTGCTTATGCAAATGTAATATTTATTGCCTTATACATGTCTTGAATAGCATTTGCACCACTCACAATATATTGCAAATTAGATTTTTGTTCAAGTTACATTGCAAACCAGTGTATACAACGATGCCGAGAACAAGATCACAAAAACAAATGGTTGGTTGATGTTCTGCTCTGTCTTTTGTCTTGTTCCATGTTTTGTTTCCAACTACAATTGTACTATTTTGTTCGTCCTACTTCAACATTAACAAAAGCAAACAAATTTAATTTGTTCACAATCAATGATGACACAAAATATGGTAAATTGGTAAAAGATTTTTCATAAGTGAATAGATGAGCTTGAATCCAATAATTTAATATTGAATATTGTTGATAACAGTTAAAAGAAACAAAATATTCCATTACAAATTGAAATCATTTATAGGATTTTATTTTTATTTAATAGTTTTATTATCTCAAATAAAATGGATTTAAATTTTTTTGTTTTTTTTATTACAATTAATGTTTGCTACCTCACTAGGTGCCAGTTGACGCAGTTTTCGGGAGAACACTTTTGGTTTTTTGTCGGCAAGTTTTTCATTATACAACAGGTTTATCAGTTTCTCATCGGGGGATTTGCTCCATGATCTTCAATTTTATTCAAAATTTAACCGAACCACTGTCAATGTTGACAGAACAAAATGATACAAATGTTTGATATTTCACTTTGTTCCGGTAATAGATTTTCATGGTATTGGCAAAATAATATACATAATAATAACGTGTGGGAACCAAAAGGCTTGTCCATAGACGATCACTCATTTTGCACACAAAACGCGTCATACTCGTCCAATCATTGCTGACCAGATTAATAATAATCTGTGATAATAATGCCATTCAATACTAAACACGTCGGTGATGGCGATTTCTATTGAGTTTTCATTTTCTAAAATCGTAATTCACACATACAGGGAGCGCAGCTTTTGCCATTGAGATCGCTTACGACATTCTATTCGCCGTTTTTTAATTTGGTTTTTGAATTGTATCAAATCATACAACTCTTTTACACAATCAGCTAAGATTTTAATTGTAGATATGTTCATGATGTACACGACACAATTTTTCAAAACACTATTTAAACCTACCAAATAATAATTCAGAAAAACTATTTCAATCTAACCCATGACCAATGAACCTATTGAGAACACGATTTACTGTTTTCTAATAAAAAAACAGGCCCTAAAAGAGTGCGCTTTTAGCTGCGCCCCTGTACACATATATCGAACGGTATAGTGTATAGCTTAAAAATATAGACCAAATATTCGTCTCCTTTGTGACCATTCTTTGTTTTATTCTTTTATTCTACCGTCTTTGATCCTATCATTATTGAGACTAACAAGAAAGGCAGATGATGTTTCAAACAAAAATTCGATCCGTATTTTTATTTTTTTTTATTTTATATTGTAATTTCATTCCATATGGTTCCAATTTAAAGAAACCGATCTTACAGTAATAATAATTTTTTCTATTATTATTGGACATGTTACATTTCGATTATTTTTACAATAAAAGTGATCATCGATGATCATTTAACAAATTGCTAATAATGGAATTGTTTTCCACTATAGTTGTGTTAGAAAATATTACCCATTTTATAAAGAGGTAAAAATGTGTTTACGTCATATATCAAACAAGTCGAACTTTCCATATTTTCTTTTATTTAAAATTCTATATTCAAAACATGTATACATTTCAATTATTTGATAAGTCTTCAAAAAAAAACAATAATAATAAATTTGTAAATATGAAAGTTTGATCGAAAACTTAGTTGGAGGTTTCCGATGTCGTCTTTTTACCCTTTTTCTTTTTTTTCTTATTCTTTCTTGGACTAGAATCAGTGGTTTCCGTTTTAACAGTTTTCTTTGTTTTTTTGTTAAATACTTTATAACAAGTTAAAAAAAAGATTCCCATAACGAAAACCGCTATAGTCAAAATTCCAATCATTGATACTATTTGTGTCATCTTTCTTCCATCTAATTGATTGTTAGCCTCATTGGTACCGTCTTCAACTCCGCCTTCCTCTTCATTATTCATATTTATTTATTAAATTGATGAATATTTTAAATAAACCATCTGTTTAAAATAAAATTGTTTTGAAACAACATTAAATGTTTTCAGTTGACTTAATAAAAGAAATGTAAACGTTAATTAATCGAATAATAGAACAATTAAATAGTTTAGTAATCCTTCTATTCTCTTTTCCATAAATTCATGGTGACCTCTCATTTTTTTGGACTTATCAAATTTATATGATCACACTAAAGTGATCTTATACAACCAATAGTATACATGAAACTCTATTTTTGTTCATTGAATGAATATTCATAAATTCAATCGATTCAAATTGATGACGAACATCTGGTACATTTTGTTGCCCATCATCTTGAATCGTTTAGAACAAAGATTTTAGTATCTATAAAGATGGAAGAGAATAAACTCATCACAATTTGAAATCGACTCACACTGTTTGGAAAAAGAAGAAAAAGAGTGAAGAATGGAGGCATCATTCTTTTCCTATTTGAAATTTAATAACTATGATGAGATTCATTGAAATCAATAGTATAGAACAATGATGATTTCAACTAATTTTATTCAATAATTAATTGAATTGAATCAAACAATACATACAATAGATAATGATAGCACGAAAGAATGGAAGATATAATTGATCGTTTTGACTGTTCTTGTGAAACAATGGTTTCATTTTAATCGAATTGAGTTACTAGAATCGATTTCGATTATAATAATCGAGTCTTGTTAAAATCGATTTCGTGCAACGCCAATGACAATAAGAGAAGAATGTTTTGAGGGAAAAATTACAAGCTACCTTTAAATTGGCTATCTTGCTTCGAGCGTTTGGTCTCAATGTCATTGGATTAAATGATTGTGATTCAGTTACAATTTTTCGTGATACTCCATGAATTTAAACTTGTTTTGGTTTATATTATGATCAATAATTTTGTTGCAAACCTACCAATCTTTGATTTCTTCAACTCATACTTCAATATGAATCTGCAAACAAATTTTAATCAGTTTAAGTAAATGAATCATCATTGGATTCCAAACTTTTTATATTGATTTTTTTGTTAAATGTACACGATTTGTTCCATTGGAAACGAAAAAACGAAATCATTTGAAATCATTAATAAAAAAACTTGTTATTTCTATCTCTCAAACCTCATTCATGAATTGGCTCAGTTACAGAAAAAGGATTAACAGATTTTTGACTTTAGAAATGAACTTTTTTCAGTTTTTTCTTTGGTATGAAATGCGCGATACGAACCAAAGTTTTATGCTTCAATATATTTTCCATAAATTATAAATTATTTTGCGAGTACACTGATTACTGGTTGCATGATTGAATTCTGTACATTACATTTTTCATCATCATTATCAAAAACATCGCCAGTGTTTTGGCAAATTCCTGATCAACGCTTTAATTTCGTTTTTTTCCCTTCGTATAACATCAAACAATCATATTTTTTTCCGAGTTGTTGCAAAACATCGTGCAAGAACTGTGCGAGCCTAAATCTGTTACTGTTTCGATCTCAATTTAGGTCCAAAGTTTGGTTTGAACTGAAACACATTTTATTCCATAATGTGCACGGGACATCAAGTGGAGGGCAGAGAAACAACATCCATACCAGAATTGGAGGAACGCCACTTCAATCTAAATGGTCATTCACAAATGAAATAATTGATTAATGTTTGCATTGCAATGCCATTTTCATCTTATTCCTATGGATCGTATTATTATTTTTCGGTTCGATATAACCATAAGAATGGAAGAAAATCAATTTTCAAATCAATCAACATACAATTTCTCACTCAGTAAATTAGGAACACCAAATGCACTATACCAGTAAAGACCCGACAAACTTTTGTTTTATTGTTTTTGTTGGTAATATTTTAATTAAATCTGAGACCTCACTTGTTGTTCAAAAAAATATAACATTGAAAGATGTTCGAACTTTTCAGAATGTTTTTTGTCATAATAATATTCTTGATAATATAAGAAAAAATGAAAGATAAATATTTGATAATGTGATTGGAACCGAAGAAACCATTTTGTCATTGTTAATAGTCAATCCATTTAATCATATTTTTCTTGGATTGAATACAATATTTATATAATATCCACAACCGTTTATCATAAAATATAAAAATCACAACTCAAAATTGAAGATTGAGCTTTTGAAGCAAATTCTATTGTTTGCCACTTTTTTTGGATATCTGTTTGGTTCCGCAACATATACAACTTTACAACATCCATAAACGATGTTATCATTATCTTAATAGTTATCATCATTAGATTGCTTAAAACTGGTGAAAACAAGGGAAGATGGAACCCATGAGCTGATCGTCATCGAGTTCGGCAAGCAATACTTACGGCCGGCCATGATCATTATGGGTAATGGAGATTTAGTGTCCCCCACCACATCAAAAACAAGGGAAACAGCAAACCCTTCTTTGTTCCACTTTTTTTTGCGACAAAAAGTATCATTTTGATCTTTGTTGACGACCATGATGACCAAACTAAAGATGATGATGATGATAACAGTTTTAGCAATAACACACGCAAACAGTCAAAAGAATAGAATATATTAAATATAAAATGCAAAAAAAAAACGTTTTGAATTGTGAATTGCGACAATGGTTTTCATTCTCTTTTATTCTCCTTTTTTTTCTATCCTACTTATTTTGTTCTTCTTTAGGATTATTATTTCAATTTTGACTATTTGGTTCAAAAAAGTCAAGAAACATTTTTAATGGTATAAAATGGGCGGGAATGAACGAATAATTTGACCCAAGTTAACTTAATGTTTGAAAATAGTATGACGGCTATAATGATTACGCAATCAATTATTATTTGCTGTTGCTGTTGCAGACATAGACCAAGCAAGAGAGAACATAGAAACATAGGAACGTAAGAGGAACATAAAATTGGCAAATGACCAATTTGAAACAACTAACTGACCGAAATGGCATGAAAACGTTTTCAACAAATCAGCAGAATAGGATGAAAAGAGGGTGAAACGAATGAGCAATAAAATGTACAAATGAAAAATAGTATAAAATTTAGGATTCCAATTCACACAAACGAATTGTATACGAATAAAACGAGAAAGTACTCGTTCAATCATGTAATTAACACAAATTGGGTTTCGAAATCTCAAATTACTGCCGCTTTTTTTTATTTGGTGCGAATCAGGTTGTTCTTCAACAATCAATGCTTTTGCATTAACGAGTCCTGGAAACAACAAATATGTCAATTAGCAAAATGTAAAATTTGTCAATGTTAACCCAACATTTAAAATGTCAATCCACATTTTAGTGAGTGCAACCGACTTTAAAGAAATGAACCAATTCATTTGTCCAATTAGAAATTTATTCTATTTATATACTTATTTTTTATTATTATTTCCCATCACACACACACACACACACCAAAAACACATCCATTACATAATGGAAATGAATTTATTAAATGTCCATTTGAAATATTATCAAAGGTTAATTTATAAAATAATGAATGAATTTATATGTCTGCTCAAATGGTAACAATGGATCTTGGCAAGTAATTCATTATATTGATCATTGAATGAAAGTGTAATGTTTAGTCGTGTAATAAAGGCCTATTTAAAGGAGAATGAGCAATTCTTTGGTTTTAGGCCCGTTTCGTGCCAAATCAATGGATCACGTACGATCATTTGCCATTTGTAAAAAAAACGAAAATGTTCACAACACAGCAAGAATCAAAGTTGGTGAAAATTCAAGGACTCGAAGACAATTGTCATCAGCCGATTCTAAGCTTTCCGTTACTTGATTGTTTCAACGAGTGGAAACCATGATGACACATTAATCACAGTCAATTTGTTACAAAACCATGATTTGAAATCATTGGAGTCACCATTTATTGTGAGACAAGAATGGAATGAATTCGTATTCGACAACTAAAACATCATCATTTTCTATTCCCTCTGGTGCACGTTTCAACATTAAAACATGGTTCACCATCATCATCGTCATCGATCTCCACCTCAAGGATGATGATGAAGATGATGGATCAATAACTTTTTTTTATTTCCTATGGTTTTTGACCAGAAAAATGTAACTAGAAGAAAATATTTAAACGAAAAACTGTCATATCATTGATCCATGGATTCCGTTTCTATCCATTGAGCTTACAAATGGTTACAAACATTTAAGTTGTTATAGTTTTCAGCAATTTAATATGTAGATGACAGTCGAAAATACACACATAGAAACGAATATTATTGAGATTGACACTTTTATCCATTTTCGATCGATATTTTGTTTGTGAAGTGGAATTTTTTTCTGTTCTTAGTACAAAAAAGTGGAAATGTCGAATATTCCGTTATGACCTTCGCCTCCTCGTTGTCGGCTTTTCCGCCCACCAACGAACCATTGATCCATTAACTTGCAGCCCATCAATGGATAATCATTAATCATTTCAATCTAATTGGAATCAAAACCGGCATAGTTGAAAACAACAAAAATAAAAATAAAAATGCCGAAATTTATTGTTGATATCATCTTAATTATTATTTGGATTTTCAGAATGTTCATAAATGGAACTGAATTTCAAAATTTTTATAACGTTATCAATTTAAAATGTTGAATCATATCTATGATGATTGTTATATATTTATTATTATTTTTCATTTCTTATTCTTTAGTTTTATCCAAATTTATTTATTCACAACGTTGTGTAAGTTACTTTTGGAAATTGTGCTTGATGTCAATTTTGGATCGATATATTTCATCATCATCGTTTGAAAACTATGATGATGATCATCATCATCATTTTAGGGACCGGATTCTGATGCATTGCCGTTTCGGAACATATCATAATCGTCTTCATTAAATAGATTTTTCTCTTTCCCCTCACCACTTTGTAGAATAGAATATGTTTTATTTTTTGGTTTCTCGAATAGAGAATAATGCCATTCGAACCATAATTCTTTTCTACCCCCATATAAAACGTTAGTCACCAATTTCATTGCCATCATTCATCGGAATCACTCGACGAATCGTTTCGTTCCACCATTCTAGCATATTCTCTCTTTACAATAGTGAATCATCTCAATTTATATTTTATTATTATTATTATTTTGTTGATTTATTTATATACCAATTTTTTTTGTATTTGTCCTGATTGTAGTTAGCTATAGACTGGGTCTACAATTGAACCAAAGGCAAACCGAATCCGATTCGAATCGTTTTGATTTATTTATTCTCATTTTTTTTATTTATTTGGTTTCAATGTTTATTCTCTCGTCCCGATTCCCATGCTACTTCTCTGTCTCTTTCTCTCACGCTCAATTTATGGATTTTATGTTGGCTTTCTTTCTTTCTTTCTTTCTTTTTCACTGTTATGAGTTGTTTGTCGGCGATATATTTCCTTCGATAATCGATTTCGTTCATATTGTTGTCCTCCTTTCACTCTAACTGGTATTCTTTCTGGTGTATAACTTTTTTTTATGGTCATCAAGAGATATGATGATAAAGCGGTAGTCCCAATGTCGATGATGTTTCATGGTTTTGAAACAGAAAACAATTTTTTATTATTGTTGATTACTTGAAATTGCAATTTATTGGTAAATGTTTCTATTAGGAACCAATATTGATCATACACACACAAACAAAATACAAAAGATGAAAGAATAAAACACATTTGGGCTCTGCGGGTCTCGAACCAAATACAAATACAAAAATAAAAAATGTAGATTGATTCACAAATCAATGGTTTGTTATCCCATTTGTAGTAAACAAATTTGAATCATAAACCATTGTAAATTGCTATAGTAAAGAATAAGATGTCATAAAGAATCAACTTCATACTTAAATTGAAATTATTTCCATTCATGTTGACCATATTTTCGTTGTTTCGCATGGCTAACCTTTTTATATTTGTTGGCTTTCTTTACAGTTTTTTAGTTCACTCGGTCGATTTAGATTTACAAATAAGAAAATCATTTTGTGATATAATTCAGTTTGATCATACAGCCTTTTCAATTATTTTTGTTTAGACATCGATTTGCATCGGCTTGTCGTCAAACGAATCCAAATGGAAGTAATTGTTCCGTCAGCAACCGATATAACCATTAGAAGAGTGAACGAGAGAAAGATTCTTTGAAAAAATTAATCAAGTTAAAAGTTTGGTTTATCAATTTGGTTGAGCTTAACATTCCATTCAAAATATTCCTTCTTTGGTAAATTAAACCAAACATTTACATTACATCTACATTCAGATGATGAAATATAAGTATGACAATTGATTAGACCTGTGAGATGAAAGTTAGGAGATAAATTCATTTGTTTCTTTAAATTTTTTTTCTAAATTTTCTTTTAGATAAAAATTTAATTTTTTAAATTCAATTCATCAAATATTTAAAAAAAATTGTCATTTTAATCATTCAACACTTTTGAATTGATGAGAAAAGCTCAAAGGATTGAACGATTCGTTCGACAAATGTTTGAGATTGAACTCGATACCGATCGAGCAAGCGGAAGAGAAAGAGGGAATGAGGAGACACAGATGGAGTTGAACTTTTTTTTTGTTATTCCTAGTTTTGAACGATTGAGATGAGGAAAAAAATACAAACACAAATGTACCATCGGAAGAGTTTGAGCAAATCAAATTTTCTAGATTGTGAAAATGAACTAGATGGAACAAGTGCGGCAATCGATTAAATCGATATTTTCTCTAGAATCTCACTCATTCTTCCATCTAAAATTGTAGATTCTAGGATCGTTGAATTGTATGTTTGGTTAAACGGCAAATGCAAATACAAAAACTAAATTTGGATCTTTCGAATCGGAATTTACCAGCCATTAATCGATGCAATGTGATGTGATATTTTTTTTTATTATGCGTAAATGTTTCATTGTTTTTTATTGTCGTCCAGATTGCAATGACTTTAAAACAATTTGAAATAATAATAATAATTAAAATTTAAATCGATTATTTTAAAAATGTTGTTCATTATAGAATTCGAATCAAAGTGTGTTTTTGTCTTTATATAAACATTGATCTATATTAATTTGTTGCTATTTTTAAATTAACAAAAATGTTTTGATGATATACATAAAACAAATCATGTAGATTGTTGTAGTGAATTTAAATGATCCAAGTTTTAATGTTGCCATTTTCCATCGGTAGCTTACATTCTTATACTGTTGGTTTGAACACCAAAATCCATTGAATTATCCAAGTTTAAACAAACGAATAAGATAAAGATGAAAAGCAAAGAAGCAATAGAATTAAATTGAGAAAAAGAAAAAGAATGTCGATCGTTGCAAATTTGATTAAAAGAATTCGAATGATTCCATGTGGATACGGATTCGATCCATATGTACCAAGAGGATCTTAGTTTTCATTTATTCAATGGGAAATTGAAATATTTCCTTTTTGTTGAATTGAACATCGAGATCGATTCGTTGTAATTTGGCTCGACAACATATCATCAAAGGGGTGAAAGATTGGAGACCATGCAATCTAGAATCGTAATGAACGGGAAAGACTGTAAAATATGGGTCAAGATTGTTGGAAATTAAGATCAGATTGAAACAAGAAAGAGAATGTGAGATTGGTAAGTAACTTGCTATCTATTGGGTGGACATCGATTAGATCCAATAAAAATGTACAAAAGAATGAAATTGAATTGTCGTTATTGATGATCACATCAATCTCCATCAAGTCATCGGACTAGATTCTTCTTTATTTATTTTCCAATTTCTTTTCAGTTCTCTTTTTTCTTCTTCTTTTTGATGATATGATTTAATTACAGCTTTGTCTTATAACAAAGTTACAACTTATTTTATAACGTAAATTAAGTTATATTTGATCCGTTTGAAAATGTACTAAAAACGGTATATCAATTTGTTTATGTGAATATTATCAGTTTTTTAAAACAAAAACCTGGGGACAAATCGGATTCAAAGGAAAAAATTGATGAGTCTTGGTTGAATCGAGATAAAATGGCCACCCTACTATTACGTAATCATTGTCATTAATTTCTTTCACATTTGAGCTATGATTTCTACTTTTTGTAAACTAGATTGAATTAAAATCTTTTTTTAAAACTAAAATCATTCAATGACAAATGACAAATTGAATTATTTAAAGTTACTTAAGTTAAGTTATAGTCTTCTTCCTACATAACCTATTTATAATAGCTGAAATTGAATTCATTTTGACAATTTGAAATCATTATTTTCATTCTATTTTGAGTAACTTTATTTTCATTTGATTCTAATATCTATTGAAAAATTGATTCCAATAATAAAGTGTATATATATAAGATCCAAACTGATCGTTTTTTTTCGGAACGGAAACCACATTCTTCGGATCCTCGCATGGCAGATTTTGGTAGTAATTTGGCAAACTTTGATGGAACATTGGTCAAATATGTTTTGCTTAAAATTCAATCAATCATCATCAAAATGAATTCATTTGTACAAACGTTAAAGTGGACAGGAACGTAAAAAATGTCCATCATCAAGTTGATATTTTATAGAATGCTGTCTTTTTACATTTGGTTTACGGGAATATCAACATTAGACCAAATCAGATTTAGATAAATTAGTTTTTATGTTAGTTAATCATCAGAACAATTTAAGGATGACTACTAATCGAATGCTGATTAGGAATCTGAATATAATAAAAAGACATAATTTATGAAAACTCTTTCATATTTAGATTGAAGACAATAGCACTAATGACATTGGAATGAATTCCAATTTCAATGTATACAATGTTTGGTAACAAAACTGAAAAGCGTAAGATAACGATTATTTTGTTTTGTGTAAAATGGTTGCATGTCTGCTATGAATGGATTGGGAATATTCCATTTAAATGAGCAGAATAAGTCATGGAATTAGATGTAAGCTAGATTTTCTTATTCTACAATGGAATTTTTTTTTCTTTTGGATACGTCAAAACAAGAAAAATGTACAACATAAGATCTTTACATTCTTCTTTACATCTTTGAACTTTGAACGGTGATTATATCTATGCGTACAACATCTGTAAAATGTGCCAAATGATACATTTACAGAAAAAAAATTCTTAAATGAAAAATACGTTTCTTTAGTTTACATTATTGAATTAAATTAAATCGTATTAAAATCAAATTGTAATTGTAAACAAACATGTTGTTAAAATATAAAGCAAAACAACAATTATTAATTGTGGCATTTATTCTCTTCGATGAGTGAATCAACATTGATTGAAAAATTTCCAAACTAAAGCGATGAGTATTTTTGATAATTTTGGCTATGCTTTTGGCTCTGCCATAGATACAGTTGGAAAAGAGGTTGCTAATATTGCGGATGTAATCGAAACTGATCCGCCAGAAGACATTACCACATTTGGTTCAATAATTGTACTTAACTACAACGATCTGATTAAATCATCGACAATAAATAAAATAAAAATTATGGAACCGACTATTGAAAGTAATTTGCTAACAACGGATAAAAAATGTTTAATCTTAGTAATAGTCATTGTAACAATTACAATGGTTTTCTATATATACAATTCATATGGTGATCAAGATTATATAAAGACTAAACGAAAAAGAAAAAGAAGGAAAAGATACAAAAATGATAAAATGGTTTCTTCTAAAATATCAAAAAAAAGTAAAAGTAAAAGCGTGCATTCATCATCAAATAAACGACAATCAATTTCAGATTTTGAACCTACAATGACTGTTTAATAAGAAACGAATTCATAAATTATCATAATCATTATTACTTAGAAATTGTTTACATATTTTATGTAGATGCAATTAAAATTAATATTGTTGAAAAGTTCGACAATCAAAAATAAATTAAAATGGATTTCAATCAATTGCTTCATTTACGGGTAAACTGTTATAAAGGTTTTCCATTTATCTCGATAAGTTTAGAGGGAAACAAAATGGGTGACAATGTTTCAAAATTTTTTGATGAAAATTCAGATCTATTACCATTTGGAATGGTAATGAATGCTGTCAAAGAAGGTCTCGATGATGACAACAATAAACCAAAATTGACAAAATCTAAAACCGAAACGTTAGGCATTTATGTGGTTAATATAAAAGATTCAAATACAACGAAAGCGGTATGGAAACTAATGATAAGCTCAACAAATAATGACACTATTCGTGCAAAAAGTGATAAATCATCATTCAACATTAAATTATATATGATTGGTGCTTTAGCCGTTATTGCATTTGTTTTTTGTTTTTATAAATCTAGTGATGATTTCAACATAAACACCAAAACAGAAAAAAGAAAACGAAAAAGGAAAATTAAAAAAAGAAAGAGTTTATCGAAGATGATAAGTGAAAGCCAAAGTTTTGATGGAAGTTCAAGGAAATGCACCAAAAGAGGTAAAAGTATGAGTTTTCGATTATCAAAGCGACAACGGTCTATTTCTCAAGTTGACACTACAAAGACAGAAAATATAGTTGCTAACAATAAAAACATATGAACAATTTAGTTTTTGATTAAAAAAAGGTGTACATAAATAGAATAAAATAAAACTTAATTTTATGTTCTGAAATTGTTGATAGTAGCTTGTTAGTAGAATTCAAAAAAAATATTGTTTTCTCGATGAAAAACAAAAATGGACCAAACCTACACAAATAGCTATATATTTTCTCCTAATAAGAAAAGAATATTCAGTAATTCTCTTGAGTATGTCCTAACATTACCCTCTTGTGTCTGTTTTAAGAGTTCAGGAAGTTGCTCTTTATTCGAATCACATAAAACAATGATCCTGGTACATGAAATGAAAGTGTATTTATTCAATACTAATAATAATAATAATAGTAAAATATGAAAAAAGAAAGTTTTAGTTATTACACACACAGAGAGACAAATATTTCTTATAGTTGAAAATGAACCATTATTTGAAATGATTCATTTGTCGATGATGACCATGATGATAAGCTAGCCAATAAATATAGGCACATTCGAGCTCTTTTCTCTTGATGTATTATGCCATATATCTATATAATACATTAGAATTCATCCGAATTCACAGGAAAAGGGTTCATTTTGTACTAGATTGGATTGGGAGTGCCGTTGGAAATTATTATTTTTTTTCGATATACCGTCGTGTATTTCCGTATATAATATAAGTATTGCTGGTCCTTTGGGGTATAGACAACACTTGCTTGTCTCAGTGTATAGGACACAACTTGTGTAGGAATTTAAAATATTCTTGAAATTCACTTTTGTAGCCAAATCTATGATAAATGCAGATATAAGTTTATTTCAATAATGATCATTGTCTTTCGCTAACTCTCATATTTTTTGCTTTTTAATATTATTGCTCTTTTGTTTTTTACATTTTGATTGACACTTGAACTTTCTTGTAGATCAATTCTTTTGTTGTCCTCCTTTATCTCACTAAATAATAAACTCATATGAACTTTTTTGGTGAAATTAATCTTGAACTGTATTTTTATTCTTGTTAATTAAAACTACATTTTATTTTCAATAATAATGTAGGTTTAATTTCTATTTATTTGTTCATCTAAATTAATTTGAGTATTCCTATACTTTTTGTATCTTTTTGTTGTATTCCATTATAATATGGTTGATTCAAATTTTCAAAATTGCTTTCCTACAGCGATCTCCATTGAGATCAATCTCAACTCATTATTTCTGGTCATTGGTTTCCATTGAAAGCGATAAAAGAAAGGAAAAGTTTCTGTAAAATTTGACTTTAAGGTTCTACTATCATCAATTCCTTTGAGATCAATTCATTTTATCTGCATACAGTAAATTTGTATCATATTGACTTTATCATCATCATCATCATCAGATCAAATTCAATCAAATTGAAAATGATAGAAAGTGTGTGTGTGTGTGTGTGTGAGAGAGAACAGGTTATTTTATAAATTTTGATGACTTGAAATTGACCGAACTACTACATCGCTAAAATGGAATCATAAAAGAAACTCATTTATGAGCCACAAGCCCTTCATTGATGTTCGATTCGTTCAATTTAGTTGAGTTATAAATCATAATAACAACGAACCATAATAAGTTTGTTACTAAGTTGAACAGAAGGCAACAAAACCCATCAAAAATGGAACGAACCTTGGGTAATCGAGAAATGAGAAATTGGGATAAATTAAGGAAGCTATCTTAATCGAAAGAATCTAAATTTAGAATAGTTTCTTGTTTTTATCTAGTCTAAGGATAGTCTTCATCACTTACCCCATTTTGTCCATCTTCCATTTACGATTATGGTGAACCCACTGGTGGCCGCCGTCAAACAAGCAAAGCTCATGAGAATTGACTTTGTTAAAAGTCCAGAGGTCCAAAAGGTGGAAATCATTCCTATAGATAAATCTTCAATGAATTTCAATGATGTAAAGAAAAATTATAAACTATATAAATCTTTAAGTATAAGAATTTTAGTTTAAATATAAAAAAAATATGAAAACCAATGTTTTGGTTGATTCATACTGAACAAAAAGATAAGTTCAGTAAAATAAAAAGATCATTCGTTTTGAACAAATAAATAAGAAAAGATTGGATTTCGATTATAAAAAAATCATGTATCATTTTGTTGTTAGGTGCTGAGAATCACTATAGTGTATACACAAAGTTCACTTTTGTCATGTTCAGATCAGTTCATGTGAACTTATTTTTCGTTTGGTTGATCACTCAAGTCTAGTTCAACGATGTACTGTTTACTTATTAAATTCCATTTTGGTGTATTTTATTTGTTTTTTTTTCGTTTATTTTCGTCATCGAATCAAATTCGAAATGTGAAATATTATTTCACAATCAAATAATTTTCCATTTGGGTCGTTGTCTGCTTCGTTTGAACTCTGATTTTGTTTATTTTTTTTTTGTTTTCTTGTCTCTTTCTTTCTCTCTCTCTTCAAGCAGTTCAAAATTCCCTTAGACTCATTCTAGTTCATATTCCAGAAGAACATGCCAAAGCCAATTTAATGGGCGGTAGATTGGCGACTAACGGAAACAAAAGTTAAACAATCACTTCATCACAAATAATAATATTAACAATAATAAAAACTAGAAGAACGATCTCAATAGTTTGACGGTTCAATCAATATCGATAACAACAAAAAGAAATATTTGGAAAACTAAAATGATATTTGTTTTCATAATTAATTATATTTGAATCATTTTTTTTTCGGACAGAAATATCGTGGAGGACAACTGTGCCCAATGGCTTGGTCATCGATATCACCTAACGGTAATTTTAGTATGATCAATGTCTCAATTGTACAATTGTGGATGCCGGCACATTCCGACTATTCGACCATAAACGTAGAGAAACGTTCAGAATGGGTGAAAGCAATGTCCGATTTGAACCATTTCCGTTTGGATCATCTCTATTCAGATGTACAAAGTGATGGTCGACCATTGCCGTTAAATGAAATCAACTATCTATTCCATTATATTGACGATAGTGTTGTTGTTTTGGAGCAACATTTCGACCGTCGTTTGCCCGATGCTCAACTATCGAATTCGTTCATCACTGAATCGATCTCAATCACTAGTGCTGCTTCATCGTCATCATCCCAATCTGAAGTGAATCGTATGGCAATGACCTCAACATTGTCCGAGCCGATCATTGCAATCCCAAAGAAACGATATCGTTATGTGTTGTTTGCCAATTTGGGTAACCAAACCGTTGTTCGCGATTTTTCCGATAAATTTCATTTCTCAATAACACAATTGGCCACCAACACTAATCGAACCAGCGAGTTCTTGATGATGCGAACGCTTCAATTAGAACCGGGTGAAGCAATGATTGCAACCGTCGAATAAAATGTTGTTCATCTTAAAACATGTATAAAATATGTTTCATTTTCATTATTATTATTATTATTATATATGAGATTCTATATATTTATTGTATCATATTTCATCTCAATTAATTAATAAAAAATGTTAATAAAAAATTAATCAACCAAATAATTAAAGTATTTTCTGTCAAAACTAACCAAAAAATTATTAATATTGATCAAATACAATTTTGAGATGGAATCATTGGAACATCATTTTCTTGTTTGTTCTGTTCAATTTGCAATTTGGTGTTATTGATTTAGCTCTTATAAAATGAGTTAACTACCAGTTACAAAGATTAGTTACTTTAGCTAAACCACTGATGATCGACAATCCATCTTTATCAATATCTTAACATTGTTTCGTTGCTAACAAAAGAAATAAAAAAAATGCATAACACACATGGAAGCAAACATAGCACAGCTTTTATATTTCACGAAAATAAAAACAAACGTTTTTCTAGCTTAAACGACAACAACGATCTATAAATTTTGTTAATAAACAAAGGCGGAAAAACAGCAAACTTTTGAAGATGTCGTCTTTTATATTGTATTGTATGTTTATGTTGACATGTTTCGGACCAAAACAAGATTCCGATCTCAATCTTATCAACTGTCCATCCGATTGTGAATGTTACAAAGCACCAAAAGGTATGAATTGAAAAAGTTGAACCAATCATTGAAATAAATAATATGAAACATTAAATTTACAGATGGTATCTTTGGCAATGATGCCGAATCTTTTATTTGCAATTCTTCAAATGTGATAACTGAAACTCCGGATATTTTGGAAAAAATGTTATTAACACTTTGGTAATTAAAACTCCAGTTGGAAAAATAAACGGACCTGATTATGTTCCGAAACGTACCTTTTCAATATTATCTTTGGTATTAGAGCAATTTGAATATTCACCATTGAATTCTGAACAAACCATATTCGATTATGTAGAAAAACGAACTTTAAAACATTTGACATTGCTCAATTGTTTGTTTGTTCACAGTTTTTTTGAATGGCGTATAATATCTAAATTGAATTGGCTTGAAACATTATACATCGAAAACGGATATTTTGTTCGATTAGACAATTCATTCAACTTGATTGGATCAAAACGGTTACATACCATTGTCATAAAATCAATCGAACAATTTTGGTATATTGACCGTGAAGCTTTCAATGGATTTCAAGTTTCACTGCAAAAGTTGATCATTACTAATACTAAGATACATGGCTGGTCATGGCTGACTAGTCTAGATCCCCCACTAGAGCAATTAATACATCTTGACTTATCATCAAATCAATTGAAAACAATTCCGATTGACCTTCATCAATCTATTCCAAACGTACGGGTACTTTATTTGAAACACAACCATTTTCATCACTTTTCTTTACAATCATTTAAACCGTGGCTCAATATTATGGAGTTCATTCCTGCAAGTCCAATAATAGAAGACGACGGAACCATTAGTCGAAACAATATATTTTATACAAAAGAAATGAAAGAATTATATGATTATATGGTATATTCTGATAGGTTGCCAATTAAAGCAGAATTTGTTGAAGAGTCTTAATCAATGCAGTTCAGTATGTTGGTCCAGATTACTTGTTAAAAAACTGGCAACAATTGGCTGAAGAAGAAACTTTCGATCTTTATCCAGGTAAATTTTATTCAATTTTATTGCATTTAAAAAACTATTAATATTTTAGATCATATTTATTTAAATTCCACTGGAAAATTTCAAATGAAAAATAGAGATTGGATTCTTTTTGGTCAAAATTTTCCTGTGAATTGGTTCGATTCAGTGACAAGTGAAAGTCAATCGGCAATCCGTAATCAAATGATGCATATATTTTCTACCAATGGACATAATACCATACGAACTTATCTTTTTGGAAAGCGAATGATAAATTTCTTTGCGGGAAATGAAAATGTACCAACATCTGATATAAGGGTAATCATCGATTTGGTCGAATTCTTTCTTGAGGAAGCTGCCCAACATCAAATGCAAGTGGTTTTTATCATGTGGAATTATCTTGAATTCGATTTTGTTTCTAACAATATGGAAATCAAATTGGAACAACAATATCAGACTAATATGTTTCGCGATCGATTATTGATTCCATTATTGGAACGTATCATCACCAGTCCAGTATTGGTCGGTATTGAAATAATGAATAATTTTATGGAATATGAATTTGGTCATCAACATTGTTTAAACAACCACCGGACAACAAATGCAATGCTCCATATTTGGATCAAATGATGTCTAAACTTAAATTTCTGGGTTATAATTCAAGGATTGTGAAACAATACCTCGATGATACGAAACTGATCGGAATCAGCATTCCTTCCGATTGTGAATCTTGTTTAACATTTGCATTAAAGAACGAATGTCGTCAACATCAAGGTTTTGATGATATGTATGATTTTATTACAATACAAAGTCAATTGATCAATCTGAACAATGATCGTTATAGTTTTACTCATTGGAAACGTTCAAAACCAAATTGGTTTGATCAAATTAAATCATTAAACGAGTTGACTGTTACACGTCCAACCGCTGTTTTGTATATATTAGATGCTAAACCAAATGATAAATGTGAAATGCCAAGTGATTGGTTTGAACAATTAACGGAAATCTCAACTGGTTACTATGCACCACCTGAATTGAAGCCAAAAGATGTACAAATTGAACCTCGTTAATAATAAATAGATTAATTACTTTTATTTTTTTATTTTATTGTTGTTTTTATCCGCCAATTTGTATAATGGACAATTGTAACTCATTAGTTATTCGAAATAAAATAGTTTTATTATTGAAAAACGTATTCTTCAGTTTAATAAGTATTGATGATTTTTGTAATGATGAGATCATATATGATGGAATTTTAATTTTACTTTTTTAACTTTGTTTTGCTTGTTTTCGTTTCTATACCGATAATTGACTTAGCAATATCGTTTGTCGAATTGGCATCTACATCATCCATTTGTCCTTCGTCGGCATCTTTTTCGGCTGGCGTTGCCATCAACTCCGATTCTTCCGGTGCTGCCATCTCCTGTTCATCTGCAACGCCTTCATCCTCATTATCAACTGGTACTTCACCATCCTCTCCAACTGTTTGTTCACCTGGTGGATCGGCTACCTCATCTATCTCTGGTTCATTTTTCTCCTCTTCGGCTTGATTGGCTTCCGCTTTAGCATCATCATTTTCTGCCTCTTCCTCTTGCTTACTTACATCATCATCGTCAACATCATCATTATTATTATTATTACCATCATCATTTTTACTTCCATTTTTACCACTCTCGTCACCATCTTTTTCGCCGTTCATCTTTTCAGTGTGTTTACTACTCTTTCTTTCTGAACTTGAAGCCTCACTATTACTAGATTTATTTTTTGATCCATGTGAGCTCGATGCCGAACTACTTGAACTATTTGAACCACCAATCATCGATTTGGATGCTGTCGATTTAGATTCATGTTGCTTACTGTTTTGTGACGATGTTCGATACGATGTAACACTTAACGATTTTGATGTAGAACTTTTTCGCGACTTTAACGATCCACTTGATCCACCAACTGTTGATTGTGTGGTCCATCTTGTGTTGGAAGTCTTCGAGCCACCAATTATTGACCTTGACATATCTCTTTTACTTTTTGAAGTAGATTTAGATTTCAGTTTACTTCCAATCGACAATGAACTTGATTTACCTGCTTTAGATGCACCGATAGACGATACCGACAACGGCTCTTTTGTTGAATGATGTGTTTATGAAATTTCGATATTGATTTTGGTTTCGTCTTTTTATTATCTTTATCCTTTTTCGATTTTTTCTTCATTTTCGATTTATTCTGTTTCTTCAACGGCTTTCCACGTACACTTGAACTGAGCAATTGTTTATTCATAACTTTAAAATAATCGTGTAGTAACATCTCACGAGCATGTATTCGCTTCTTCGTATCGATGACAAAGATACGATTACATAATGATCGAACGATCGGATTCATTGGATGCTTCCTTACGAATGCTCTCCATTGTGTGCTAAACTTATTCTTTGCACGTACATGAAATGGATATCGCCGGGTGCTTAGTGCAACCAACACAATGCCCAATGCCCAAACATCCGCTTTCGATGGATCATATAATCGATGAAATGCTTCCGGTGGCAAAAAGTTGTTCTTTCTTGATTTACGTTCCTTATTCTGGTATAATACTTTCTTCTTTTTCGGATCCCAGAATAGTACCGATTTTGACCAACCGACAATCTTTATATTTTTATCATCATCATCCAACAAAAGATGTCGTAGTTTTAAGAATCGATGAGCAATACCATATTTTTGTATCACATTAACCGATTCTGTCAATTGATGGAGCCAAGTTCGAACCTTCTCCGAATCGATAGTTGAATGTTTATCCGTAATCAACTTGTACAATGAACGTTCGCCACTGGCCGACATATAGATATAATAGGTTTGATTTGATACTAAAAATATTTCATATATAATGGGAAATGTATGAAACAATGGTTTTTGTCCAATAAAACGCATTATCTTTAAGCTGTATCGTTCCATTGTTAGTTTGTATCGTACCGTACATTGTCGTAATTGAAGTATCTTGACAATCATTGGACGATGGTCTGGTCCATTGGCCATACAAATCGAATCGGTTGCCCATTTAACCTTTGATTTGATTCCATATTTGTGTTCTTTCATCTCTTTCACCGAATTAACCTTTATTGGACCCGATATTGTGTTCATCTTTTCCATTTGAGCACAAAGTTTTGGACGACCCATTACGTTCGATGCCTCGAAACTTTTCGTTTCAGATATCTTACGTGAATTGAACGAATTTAGTCCTGATGAAGGACGAGTGGATGAATTATTTTGACAAGATGCACCGATCCTACTGGAACTCTTATACGATGATTTCGATTTTGATTTATTTCGCTTCATATTTTGTATGGAAAAGAAAGTGAAAAAACGAATGAATTAAATTCAACCATTCATATCATTTCCAACAAGTTAATATTTCATCAAAAAATGGAAAACAGAACAAAAATATAATTGATAACAATATGGAATAATTTAATCGTGATAATTAAAACAATTATTTTATTTTAAAATATAATATAAGTTCTTTTATCTCAACATTATCTCAGCGAATCGATTTACCAATTGATTTTGTCTTGCCTTTTAACAAACTCTTCTTGTTTAAACTTTTCCTTTGTTAGTCTAATTTCAATCGAAACTTTTATTGAAATGGATAAAAACAACAATAAATACGAAAGTGGATCTGCACCAAGTGCTGGAGAAATGTCGGAAATTAATCGCATCAATCGTCAACGACGTCGAGATGGTTTTAATGAAGTTCTGTATGCACCTGGTATACAGGGTGTTGCTAAGGTTAAAGAAGCAATCGAAAACCTTGGCACGAAGAAAGAGCCGTCGTTGACCTATAAACAAAAGATGCAATTTAATAAACAAAATCGTCAAAAATGTCGAAATGGTGGAGGTCCTGTTTTGTACGCACCTGGTAAAAAGGATGTGGCAGAAGTGGAAAAAGCCATCGACGATTTAGGAAAGAAAAAGTAAAACGTTAAACGTTTGTTCTCAAATCACACAATTTTTTTTCATCTTCTTTGTTTCAAAATTATCTTTATCATTTTACTTAGTGTGATTAAATTATCTATTTAAATCTTCATTGATTAGGTTTAGTCAAAATCTTTGCCAATTCACCATAATCGATGCCTTGATCTTCCGAGTAGTGGTTGATTGCACTGAAAAACTCATTGACTTCATCTTGACTAAATGGTTCACCAAATGTTGTGAGAATATATTTTAAATCGTTAGGCATAATTGAACCAATTTGATCTTTATCGAACACTTCAAGTGTTTCTCGAATTGAATCTTCAGTTAAGGGCGCCTGTTCACAACGTTCATCTTCAACTATTTTCAAAAATGTAGAGAAATTTATTTGATTCGATTCAGCTGATTTGGTCAATTTTTTTAACTTTGATTCGGTAGGATTTAGACCAATTTGTCGCATAACAGTACCAAGTAGTGAAACATCGATGCTTCCAGATTCGTTTACATCAAATAGATTGAAAATTTGTTCGATCTCCTCACTGTCGAAATCGGATGATTGTGTTGCACACATTTTTGCAAAATTCATGAAATGAACAAACTAATGAAATCATTTCTATGTATATATTCAATATATATATAACAATTTAAACTATTTTATTTAGTGTTGTTGTTACAATAGTTACAATGACTAATGGTCAACTGACAACTGATTACAGATGATATTGTGAATAGTGACATACGAAAGTACAGTTTAAAAACTAACACTAGATGGCACATAATAAGCATAAAATATCTTAAGTTTGATCTTAAATTTGAATATGTTTTAACATGACCCGTTTATCATATTGATGATTTTACACTTAAATGTAAAGAAAATTTTAATATAAAAGCAATGCACTCAATCAAAGCATTTTAAGCTCATAACTTTCCATTTTTGTGATTTCATTTTCATACTCCATCAAACGTCAAAAATGTCAATTTTCATAACTTGTTTCATTGCCATTATCTTCTCAAGCTATGCCGGGTCTTCGTTTGGTGCTCCAACGTCCAAACCAATATCAGAACTGGTTACGAACATTTATGAACCGATGACGACTCTTTTATCAAATGATTCGTTAGATGAAAAACTGTTTACAACAATATCTCCGAGCGACGATAAACAAGTGGATCTAATTCCAGGAATTGCCGATACTATGCTATTTCGTCCTATCCATAACATGACTCATCAAATAACTGAATCAGCTAAACTTTTACCAGCTCAATTAGGACACAATGGTGAAGGTAATTATTGCATATAAGAAAGTCTATATTTTGCTCAATCTAATCATATGTTTATTTGTTTAGTATTGGGATCTATTTTGATTCAACCAATTTTAGCATGGAATTCAACCGCTAACATTGTTTTGGAACGAGTTAACCAAACTATTGTTTCTGCATCAAATGCAATTCATCCCGTTTTGATTCAACCGCTACTTTGGATGGAAAGCCTTAGCACCACTATTTCTGGAGTTGCAACGAATGCAATCAACCGAACCAGTGCACAAATGGGTAAACAATTTGCTATTATTGGTGAATCTATTCAAGATACCGGTAAGGATGTTCAACATATCGGAGCAACACTGGCTGGTTTTAGCAATAATTTGACTGTTTTGAACCAACAACTTTATGGAAACCTTACCAA
Organism: Blomia tropicalis; assembly: GCA_029204025.1. Taxonomy (NCBI): domain Eukaryota; kingdom Metazoa; phylum Arthropoda; class Arachnida; order Sarcoptiformes; family Echimyopodidae; genus Blomia; species Blomia tropicalis. Next base: position 7,687,656 of record CM055090.1, read on the forward strand.
CATTGTACAATAATTACTGACCATTAAGTTAATTATTATTCTTTTTTGTATTAACATACTATGCCTAACTTATACATAAATACATCCGATTTTTAAATTATTTACATTTTTATGTTAATCATGTTTTTGGATTTTATGTGTAAATTTTATTGAGATTGTGCAAATTTTGGAATACCAATATATTTGCCATACACACGGTCCATAAACAACGCAGATAAGTTTAGCGTTCAAACATTACGTTCGACGGAGATAGTGCACAAGCACTAATGTTGCTCTCATTGTCCAAACGTTAAGTTTCATTTGTTTCACAGTTTTGGTCAGTTAGTAATATAAAATGACTAACACAAAGAATATTTTCTTTTTTTATTACGATACCAAATATCTATAAAAGGAATAAAGTACAATGAAACTGACAATCGAACTATGACTACTGAAATTGAATAGAGTACGTTTATATAATTACCCCAAATGTGTGTTTTATTGTTAAGAGAGTGTGAATCAAGTACAATAGGGTCTCAACTATGTAATTCATCATCTTTCCATCAGGTTTCTGTTAATAATGCAAATTGTTTTAAGGTTTCGTGTTTAAATATGACCCAATAAAAAAAAGGAGAAGTCAATATCAATTTTCAAATCATTGAAAAGTATGTACTCAACAGTAGTAATCAGTGCGAATCGATCCAATCAAACAATATTAATATGTTGATTAATTAAGCAAGAATACATTGACAATCAATGACTCGTGCAACAACTGATTGTTTAGGTGGTTGTTATTCAACTCAACTAACCTGATCATCATCATAATCATCGTAAGTGCATTTGTTTCCTCCACATTACCATTCGAACCTGATCGCGATATAAATGTGATCAGGTGTTACCTTTATATTCAACTACTTCCACACATACCACATAATGATCATGCATATCATTTGTTTCATGTTGATGTGTGCATGTGTATTTCCATTGTCTGGTAAATGGGTGGATCGATTCGGATCACGCCACTCGACTAACAGACGACAATCGACACATGGACCTGCACACAAAAAACAACACCTGACTGAGAGTTGCTTCTGTGTTCTCAATGTATAATAAACTTGTATAGGTGGGAGTCATTTTTTACAGGAATGATTCGATTGTACTCTTTTAAACCCAGCGTTTTGCATGTTCAAACTATCAAACATGCTCAACAATTGACGCCAAATTTAAATAATTACTTTCAATACTTTTATATAGCTTAGGGTTCAAGGTTTGTACAATATTTACGTTATGTAATACACTATATTGTTGACATTATTGAGTACAAATTGACTATACAAAGTTTACATCAACACAAAGAAAAAAAAACATGTTGCGAATAATCACCGTATTGTAGTTACATTCACTAAATTATTATCGAGAAAGCCAACTATCATCTTGCCTCTGCCGCCGTTGATGTTGCATGTTCCATTGACAATTGTTGTGTACCATTACGTCCAAAACCGCCTTTCATTCAAACTATTAACATTTTTTCGTTTATTCTTTTTTTTATTATTATATGAACATTGTTATATCGGGTAAAATATTTTCCGCATATCTCTACCCATTCCGCTTTTGTTTGGACAATAAAAGTTAGCAATGATTGCTGTTTATCTATTTTAATTCTATTTGGGTGTAAATAGATGAAAATTTTTGTTCACAACAATATTTTTATTTTTCACGTGAAGTTTAAACCGCTTTTTGAGTGTGTGTGTGTGTGTGTGTCGGCAATACAATGAGGCTTCTCAAATGTTCATGATCAGCAAGTGTGGTGACATATACAGCATTGTGTGCGTGTCTGTGTTGTCTTTCTAGAAACTTTTTTCCACCAATGCTTTCAAATGTTCAATGAGACTCAGCCAACACTAAGTTAAACTTATATTGTTGTAAAGCCTGCGTGCATAAATGGTTGGCTGCACATGGAGTCAATGTGGCATGTTTTTCTCTCGTATTATACCGGCGGGTCTTTACCTTATTTCCTCTTTTATCTGTTTCGGAATTTTATTCAACGATTACCATCCAAACAATTGATACTAAATCGATACTTCAAAGCATATAAGCCCAACAATATAGTATAATTGATTGCAATTATCGGGATCGTCAAATCAACTTACACCAACAAATTTATTTGATCATACCAGATGATCATTACCCTATACAGAAAACCAGTTCCTTGACATCATCTGTTCAACTTGTTTTTATTTTGATACTTCATCTAACAATTGAACTTGAATGGCGTTTTGTGATTCAATCATTTATCAATACGAATTTTCAAAAAAGGCCAACGTTTGATGGCCAATGGTCATTGGCAAAAAGACAATATATTCTTTATTTTTATCATTAAATCCATTATCATCCGTTACGAACTGCTACAATAATTTCCCTCCATTACTGAGTACACCATTGTCTTTAATAACGTTTTAAACTCAACTTTAAATCAAACAAATTTTACCCCCTTTAATCCTTCAATATAAAAAGGAAGATTCCCAACGTCATTATGACGTTGATTAATGTTTTATCAGTTTGAAGCAAGCAAGAAAATCTTCTACAGTGAATTTCCCTTTTTACTGTTTGTTCACTATTTTTTCGTGTATATAATATATTCCTTGTGTTGTACAATTAACGTCATCAAAAATGTTATAGCAGTATATTGTTATAATATATCAATCATCAAAATGTATAAATAGTTAAAACTCAAATTCGGATGTCTTCAAGATTTAAATTACGTTAAAAGCATATTAATTTAATCGTGATCAACAAATTAAAGTATTCGTTAAGATAAAAACAACATATCAACAGATAATATAAAGAAATTCTATTGGAAGGTAAGCTGGTTCTCGATTATTATTTTAATGTAAAAGATTTTAATACAATTTTCAAAGGGTCGGTCTTATCATAGCAAATTTTGTGAAAAGTGAACAATCCATTTCAATTTTGTTAATCTAAAGTAAAAGGAATTTTTTCTATTATGGGTTATTATATATTATTATTTAGTTCAGTTAGAATTATAAGAAAATAGGACGCGGCAACAACCCCGAAAACGCACAAAATTGAACGACATTGCTAACTTTCATTCTAAACGGAAGTTTTGTGGGGGGAACTATAACACAACTCGTGCGATGTGGATTGCTGTCGAACGCGAAATTGAGCACAATACTAAAGTGTATTGTACATGTTTTGTACTTTTAGTTTCAGTGTTTTTCTTCTTGTAACAGAGTGATTTGGCATTGATGCAAGTGCAACCAAACATTTTGGCTCTCACTTTCAATAAGTTTCTCACTATTTGTTTATTATATATCATTCTTCATCGGAACCGGCAACAAAAATCTACCTTTTCAAATTAATAAATATAATGATAATGAAAATTTTTCTTTTAAAAGTGTTTTTTTATTTACTCCTATTTATAGATTTGCTTCATGTCTTGATCGGCACCAATTTTTATTAATGTGATTGTTGATGTCGTTGCCATCGGGAATCGTAAATGCGGAAACCTTACGGATCGACATTAGGCGCATAACACGCAAAGTTGGTTAAGTTTGATTTCTGTTCCCCTTCATTGCGGTGGGGACAAGTCGTACATTTTGTATGAAGACGAAACACAAATTGCAACTTGTCATCATCACATATCCTACAAGAGGATTGTTACGTATACTATAGTATACCACCACCAACAACAACAATCAACTAACTAACTTACAAGCCACTTTCGTCAAATATAAGTAAACGTAAGAGAAGGAAATGTAGTTGAAAATATACTTACTATAGGAAAAGAAGAAGGTGGTAAAGTCAGCGATTGTACGAAAACACAAACTTGTCCAACCAACATACACAACACCATAATACATTTCACTATCTCACCATTTTGTCGTTCATGTTCCCAGTTTCTTGTATGAACGCCAACGGAACCTTGCACTTTATTTCGGTTAATTGATGAAAATGTAACTCATCTAATTTTGTGATATTTTAAACTATTCAAACAATCGATCCATCTTTCAATGAATAAAAGTATGCGAAAAGACGAACAAATGAAATTGATAATAAACTATTCCATGATTGAAACGATTGAATATGAATCTTTTGTTGAAGAATGGGATCAAAGTAAACGAGGAAAAACTTGGTACTACTTTGGCAACATTGAATACTCATCTACTTATCAATAGAATGTACCAAACGGATGTTAGTAAATTGGGTGATAATATCAATGATTCCACGGTAGTTATCCAAAGTCGAACGAATGGTAACGAAATTAATGCTGACGAAATGTTACATGAGACGACTCGAATCCATTTGGGCAAACATTGTCAAAGCAATCAGCCACAATTGGAGGAGGGCGTCGATGATGTGGAGGACGATGACAATGCTCAAATTGAGAATCGTGACCGTTTCGATGAAGTCACTTTGTCACTAGACAACCAAAACCAAAAAGTATGCCATTACTATTATTATTCTTCTTGTATAAAGTCTACTGATCAATGAACTTAAAGTTAATTTAATCAATTTTTGTTTTATTTTTTTTTTCATTCAAGATTGTACAAAAACATTGTCTTCCACATAAGTCTAATCTACAACCGAAACAACAATCATCATTCAATAAACCATCATCGGACCAAGCCGATCTAAATCTATCTCAACGAAGACGAGTTTTCAATGTTCGCACATTATCTGATGGTGCCGGTCCATCACCATCACCACCACCACCATCATCATCATCAATATCGAAAACATCCGTTATACAATATTTAATACCTCATACGATTTCATCACCACTGAAAACGAATTTTCGAGACGATTCATTAACAACAATTATCAACAAAACTCCATCTACTAGTTCATCATGTTCGCTTGATCATATCGTTCAATTAAATAAATTGGACGAATCTATCGTCGCAAAAGAACAAGTTGATAAACCATCACCGGTTCGACCATCGATTTTAAAATCGAATCAATTTGCGTTTGGAAACATTGATACACATCGACGTACCTGTCCGCAAAGTATGTTTTCATTTTTTTTATTTGTTTACCCATTATTGTTGGCTTGTTGAATGTGAGTGTAAAATATGAGAAACTTTTTTTTTGGTAAAACTCAATGCAACATTTTAGTACATATAACTTCAATCTCTCCCATGAACCTAGAAACCGAAAACTTGTATTTTCCGTTCATGTTAATTAAGCATGATACTTTGCATGTACATTGTACCACGAGAAGTGTTAATTGTACAGTTGACCGAACAGCAACAAAAAAAACGGGACTACCGAATGATCATACTTGAACCGATTGGCCAAAATGTCAATAGTGCGTTCAAAAGGCCATATGGCGAATTGTATTCAATTAGTGTGACGTTCCACTTTTAAAATTTCTCATACAAAACATTAATTTTCCTTGTTTGTTCTTGGCAACGTAAATCATTCAATTATGATCGTTTGGTTGTCGTCATCATTTCTATTTAGTTTTTATTTATACTATATATTTTTTCTGTTACCTGTAGTTATTCTTCTGCGTAGTTGTTGAACATTTAGGTTTAATCATTAGTTAACTTTGGTTACATTTTTCTGGTTTCCGGTTTTCGTTTTGGTAGCAACCATTCGCAATTCATTAGTTAACACGTTATTCGCGTATATGTACATTTGGTAACTGCTTGTTGACAAAAAATGTCAAACTTATTTAACTCGAATAGTTCTATGGTTAGTTTACCATATTTAATCATAACTTTATTTGTTATTGTTTAGGTCATTTTAATTCAAGACGTCGTAATATGAGCGCAGAGCAACCAACAACCAAATTATGTTCAAAAGTCACAACATATAAAGATAACAGATCTCAGTTTTCATCTTGGCGGCCATCTCGACGTCGACTGTTTCACAACTTTTCTGAAGATGACAAATATGAAGATTATGAGGATGGATATCATTACAAGAACGATTATACACAATGTACGTGCAATCTAGCTCAAACAGAAAAGTCAGTTCATATTTTAACTCCGACCAAAAGTGAAGAGATTTTATTTGATCCGACAAAATCGGCTGCAAGTTCAATTGTAAACCACCATCATCCTCATCATCATTTACCACAACAACATGTCGATCGTCTATTTAAAGGCTCGCTCAATATAAAGTCGAATCAGGGTAATTTGAGTTTACAACAATTGTACAAACCAATGGAGCAATTGAACAGTTTGGTCGAATCGCCACAGCCAGTATCATTGAATTCATGTTCCAGTGATATGATAGACGAAAGTCATTCATTGACACCGTTAATCAATTGTGTTGCTGACCACAAACATAAATGTGAAATTGATTTTAATCGATCGAATTCATCTAATTGTTCCAACATGGATGGTTCACAATCAACTGATATACTTTATTTTGATGACGACGATTCATCACCATATCGTAACACAATCTATGGTTGTAATGATTCCATACCTTTGAAAGGAACTGATGTATCATATTCGACATTGAACCATTTTCCCGATCAATTAAATTTGGCTGATGAAACCTCAACTGATATCGACGATGACGATACATACGAAGATGATTCGGACAATCCTCACTACTGTAAGAAATGTAACATCTGGTTCGGTTCTTTAGATCCCAGCTATCCATTCAAATGTAATTGCCACAAAACGGGAACTGATACTATGAACACTTATGATACTCAAAGTGTGTACTCGGTTCACATGCAAAAAGATTTTCGGTATCTTAATTTTTTTTCTATTTATTATTATTATGAAACAAATTAACTTTTATTTTTCAAATAGATACTATCTTCAACATCCATACTCGCGACTATTTGTTGCCTATTTTGTGGTTTTTTGCAACTTTCTCATTTTTGCCGAAGATCCGTTAAGTCATTCTTTGCGTGAATGTTCTATTCCAATTTTGGGAAATGTGATCTCATTTTTGTTTACCAAATATCCGTCTCAATTTGAATGGCAACTGTTCAAAGGTGGATTAGGTTTCATTGCCGTCGTTTTTGGATTAATATGTGGCAAATATTTCTTTCATCATTTTTTGTTGAGACGGATGTTACGTTTAAAGATGTTTCGAGACGAATCTGGAACATGGATGATCATGCTGATATCGATGGTTATCATATGTTTCTGTTTCTCGAAAGTGTATAATATAATATTACGTATGTTTCATCCGGACCCGACATTATATTTGATCAATTCACGTACGGGAATAAGTTATGCCAGTTTCATGAAGATTGCAGCTTGTGGTACCTGGTGTGGAGGTCAGAAACCTTTCTATATAAACACCGTTGCATTTGTTGATTTGGGTTAACATTTTAATATTTTTTAGATTTCTTTACTGCATGGATGATTACCGATATGATGCTGCAAGATAATCTCTATCCCGATTGGTGTCGTTGGTTACGTTGTTTTTGGCATCGTCATACGACGATTCGAATTGTCATTTTTTGGAGTGGTGCATTAGTGATTGCTTCCACCGTCATTACAATCATTTTGACCGATTGGATCTGTTGGGACAATGTCAACCAAACATTTTTCTCTACCACTGAATTATCGCGTGCATTTCTTGCTTGTGCCATCTTATTTATGGATCTTATGATTGTTATGCAAGTAAGAAATATTCCATTTATTTATTTTCTTTTCTTTTAGTTTTATTATCATAAAATTTTTACCAAATTAGGATTGGGATTTTCCTCATTTTGTCAGTGATCTAAATATCAAGTTGCCAGGTCTCCTACAACCGTCATATACGTTCAATTTTTGTCAGAAATCATTAAAATTTCCAGAATTTAAAATCAAAATCAGCGGTATGTTCGTGTGTGGTCGAATATGTTTTTTTATAAATTATCGTTGCAAACTTTTTATTAGGAAAATGGTTCAACTATGGTATCATCGTATTCGTAATGATGCTCGATTTGAATATGTGGAAAAATCAAATCATTTACCGACCGGAAGATTTCGGTCAATACGTTGATCCCGTATTACATAACGTTTACACCATAAATGAAACCGAACCGTTGAAGATTGACCCAACTGATCCAGAATCGTTCAACTATACAATATGGACATTTGAAACGCGCAAAGCTTGCATTGATAAGGCAACCAATCAATCATGTATACATTTGGATTCAATGATAAAGTCACGTTATTTGGGTTATCCAGCAATGGTAAAAGCATTAAGTCTCATTCCTATTGCTTGTGGTAAGCTGATAAATCTTTTAATTAATTTAATTAATAACAATGTTTTTTTATGTAATAGGTTTCGTATTCTTTTTTGTGCTTACCTACCTATATGGACGTTTCCCTCCAAAGACAGATAAATCGATTGGTGGCAGATTGAAGAAACGGTCAACCATGCACAAATCAAGTTGGCGCCGAGAACGTCGAGACTCTCGTGGTGGACACGTTTCTTGGCCTGGCATTACAGTCTATACTGATGCAAAACGTCTTGCACGCTTAAATCGGCTACTCAATTCAAACGAACAATCATTGGCCACAATGTCACCGTGTCGACCGACTTATACATTACCGAGAGAAACCAACATGATTAACCCTTCATCAATAATGCAATCATTCAATTCGGATCAAAATTGTTTATCGAATCCATACAATAGTTCGAATACTGTCTCTTATGTGTCATCATCACCACGGACAACCGCACAAAACGATCAATTGTTCTCCAACTATCTACCACGATTTATTCCACAATTCAACGGACAGTTATTATGGTCAACAATCGTTTCTGTTCTTAGTCCATCATCGTCGGTTAGAAAATCAACATCGAATACAATTGATTTGAATCATCCAGATGGAACAACAATGGAATGGATACCGATCGATAATGAACTGAACAATTCTCAAATGACAATGAATCAATCCAAATTAAGGGCGGCCACATTTGTTACCTTACCTCCGTTTCAACCAGGAACAATGTTGCAATTTCAAACGCAAGTCGTCCAATTACCTGTTGTGGTATCCGATCATTCTGAGCCGGTTCGAGTTTCCTAATTTAATATAGGACTATCATCTAACTCTTATCCATTAACTAAACAACATTCACAGTCGTTAATCTATTACTACATCAAGTCAACTCCTAAGTCATACCAAATCATTACTCTTTTTCTTTCTCATGATCATTATTACTTATATATAAATCTGTGATGTGGAATGGCGCTTTTCAACGAATGATCATGTCTTCCACAACTTTCTTACGCCTCTATCGACGTTTCATGAAGAAGCCAAATATCTGACCACACAATGGATGATCTTTAGCATCATTCTTTGTACTCTGATTCTTAGACTTTTATTTATATAAATAATTGTTTTACAATTCATTTTCACGATGATTGATAATTATCATCTTGAATTATTAATTGGATATAATAATTGTGATCTTTAGTTTTAAGTTATTTATAAAATTTTTTGTTTACTTTTTATTAATTAAATAAAGAAAATATTTTTGTTATTTTTATTAAAATATCTTGTAATAACATCGGAATCTAGATGTAAACATTTGAACATTTGAAATTCTATTATACTTCGAGGAAGATTTCGAAGCAAAACTTTTTTGGAAACTTTTTACTCATGAAGTTTGTCTTGTTTTGTTTTGTATACAATGTTCCCAACACGTGTTTATTTGTGTTTATAGTGAAAATGTCCATTAGTTTTAAAGTTTCACCTTGAAATGGATTATTTATATTTTTAATATTAAAATAATCGAAATTTATCGCACAAGAAAATGCATCATCTATTGCCAAAATATAGCAATCTTGTCTTGGCTCGACATGCAACTAGTAGAAATAATAAGATTTCGTTTAATGATTATAAAAGATTCTTTGCAACTGTGCCTCATTCAATCAAAAAAACTTATTTCGAATCTGCAAATGATTTACCTAATGAAGCTAAGGTAATAATTTATGGCGATGAATTGGTATCCAAATCATTAGCATACCATTTATCTAATTCAATTGGAGACAATGTATTAGTTATTCGTGGGAATGGAACACAAAATGGCAAGCGAATTCGAAACTTTCATCCTGATTTGAATAGTTTTTATCTCAACCATTTGAACGTGTCGAATCCTCGTTCGTCTTTGTTAATTCGTCATAGTACCGAGTTGTTTAACATGACAAACTGTGGTGCAATCTATTTGGCACAAACTGAAGAACGAGTCAAATCATTCAAGAGAATGATTTCAATTTCAAAATTGTTTATACCAAAAGAGTGTGGTAGCATTGAGCTGTTATCGCCAGAAGGTATCAAATAATACTTTGCTTTAAACAGAATAAATTCAAAAAGTATAAACTACCATTTTTATTAGAGATTAAAAGAAAATACAATTTTCTCGACGTAAACAAGATTAAATGTGGCATTTATGTTCCATTCGACGGAGTTGTGTTAGATCGAAAAGCTGAAGAAGACAAATTAGAGCAACAAGCTCGTTCTAAAGGTGTCCAATATTTTGACGAGTTTATTTTGAACAAAGTTCATGTTCGAAACGACACTGTCTCATCTGTTGAGGTTTGTATAATATTTATTTATATCTATGATTAAAATTACTTATCAAATGAACATACTTTTCAGCTTATACATCCAATTACTCAAGAAATTGCAAAGATATCTTGTGAATATTTTGTTAATTCTGCAAATAATTATCTAAGTCGGAACATTGGAAAATGTAGTACGCCACGGGTACGAATTCCAACATTGGCGTGTGAACATCAAATTTTGGTTACTAAACCATTTAAATTTAACGATCAATCACCGAATGAGATGTTGCCCGTAATCAATGATTTCGATAACCGATTCACCATTCATCAACAAAAAGACAATAGTTTCTGTTTATCTGGTTACGAAAAGATTTCTCACATCGTTCGAAAATGCAAGTTGTTAACATTTATTTCTCGATTTACTTTTTTACATATTAAACATTTATCTTTCATTAGTGTACAAACCACGATCCAGTGATCATCCGGTCGATTTCGAGATTCCAACAATACCAGAACGATGGCAAAATTTCTACTACATATTAGAACCGATCGTGAATCGTATTCCCGATTTTCGAGAAGCCAAGTATCATAAGCTTTATGCATCGACGGAAAATTTTACACCCGATGGGCGTCCATTAATTGGTCAAGTAGCTGAATTGAAGAATTATCTTCTAGCCGCTGCCGTTTGGCCATCGTTGACCGGCGGCACTGCGAAATTGTTAGAGGACATAATCCTTAAACGACCTAGCTCGTACAATCATGACTTTTGGTCACTTGATCCAACACGTTTTGTACCCTTACATTCAAACCGTATTTTCTTGTTCGATCGACTTCGAGAGATTCCGGCTAAAGCAAGATACAACATTAACTTTCCTACGCCGCACAATAGCTATCAAACGGGACACGGTCTGCGACGCAGTCCACTCTATTCTAAGATGAAAGAAGCAGGAGCTTATTTTACCCAAATAATGGGATATGAACGTCCAGCAGTTTATCTAACCAAAGAAACCGAACCATACAAGAAAGAGTTGGAAGATTGTGGTATTTTGGCAGAACGAGTGTTGGAAACACCATCGTTTGGCAAACCACATTGGTTCGATGCTGTCAAGAGTGAATATGCTGCATGTCGCGAACGGGTTGCAATTTTGGATTATTCAAGTTTTACCAAAATAAGTATTTCATCGCCGAACGATGAAGCATTGGAATTGTTACAATATTTATGTGCGGTTGATATTGATATGCCAGTTGGAAGCATTCGACTCAGTGGTAAGTTTTAGAGCATTTTTTTATCATTCAATTGAAGGTATCGTTCGTTTAATCAGGCATGCAGAATAGTCAAGGTGGATATGAGAACGATGTCAGTTTGGTACGTTTAGCTGATAATCATTTCTTCATGATTGCACCGACCGAACAACAGAGTCGTTGTTATAGTTGGTTGCGTTCACATTTGGACGAAGATTCGAACGTCTCCATACAGAACGTATCACCTGATTATACGGCAATTTGTATAATGGGACCGTATTCAAAGTTACTGCTCATTGATGCAATCGCAAAGGTAGCGTTGGCACGTGGCATCACCGTTCCATTGGAGGAACATCTTCGTGAAGTGGACAACTTTCCGTTCTTCACCGCCAAGGAACTTCCACTTGGACCGATGTGTGCCCCAGTGTTGGTGTGCAATGTCACCCACACAGGTGAGCTCGGTTTTGTGTTATACATGCGAAATGCTCAAGCATTGGCCGTCTATCAAACATTGTTGGACGCCGGCGCAAAGTATGGCGTTCAACATGCTGGTAGTGTAGTGGTACGTGCCTTACGAATCGAAAAATTTCTTGCATTTTGGGGTCAAGATCTGGATACGACTACAACTCCGTTCGAGTGTGGCCGCGGTTTTCGAGTTTGTTTCGATAAGGACTTTTTGGGAAAGCAAGCTCTGTTGAAGCAGAAAGATGAAGGCGTTCGCCGACGATACGTTCAATTAGTATTGGATACGTTTGATTGTGAACGCGAACCAATTTGGCCATGGGGTGGTGAGCCAATCTATTTGGAAGGTGAACGTGATCAACCTGTGGGGATGACCACGACTACATCGTACGGTTTTACGTTAGGTCGAATGGTATGTATCGGCTACATACGTAATCCCGATCCAAATATGGTGATTACCAACGAATTCTTATTGGGAAAAAGGTTTGAGCTTGAAATTGGTGGAAAACATTTTCTGGCACATATCAATCTTCATTCACCAAAGTTGACCGATACATCTGGTCAAATTGAGGGAAATTATCTTTTCTCTCGAACCTAACACCTGTTGTTGTCGTTTGATGTTATGTTTGTGTGATAAATTATTCGTACAAATCTTGTTGCTAAATTAATTTGTTAAATTGTGATGTTTAGTTTTTAAATTATAAATTGATTATTATTAATTATTAAATTTTATTATTGATGCAAATTATTTTAAATGAATTTCCAGTTCACTTTAAACTCATACTAATAATCGATATCCTCTTGAATACCAGACATTGATAATGCAATTTGATCTTGAGCCAAACGTGATTGACGATACTTTTTATAGCCAAAATAACTGCCGATCATACCAAGTACAAGGAATAGAGGAACCAGAATACCAGCCGCAATCTTACCACCTATATGTTTCAAGTAAAATTGTAATGGTCAACAATGTATGTAAACAATGATCATTAAGTACAAACCTGCTCCACTATTAGATTTTTTATTAACTTCCGGTTTCTTAGTGGTAACCGGAATGTTGTCGGTTGTGCTAGTTGAAAGGGTAGTTATCACTGTTGGATTCTTAGTCGTTGTCATGGGCTTTATGCTTGATGCTATACAATTGTTATTATAAGTAATATCATCGACCGCAATACGTGAATCATTGGTTCCGACAGTACCACGGAAAACGAATTGGAATGCTTGACTCGATTTAAATTCAATAATTGCTTTATTCCAACGTTGTTGAAGATCGTCATTGATATTTAATTTCAATCTAAGAATTGGTTTTCGTTCTGGTTCCAATTTGTTCGAATATCTGACATAAATATCCAAATAAGTGTTTGAAATTGTTGCCGGTTCACCATTGATAAAGTAAAAGAATCTCATTCGACAACCTTTCAATGTTTGAGAAGAGGAAGTTAACATTGGACCATAGAAATCAGCTGAATTTGAGTTGGTATGTTTGGATGATGAAAATCTTGGCTTTGCCAATACTACATATGATCCTATTTCAGTTCGTCTAAAAAATACCAATTTTAATGAATTAAACAAAAAACTGAACATGTGTTAAATACTTACTCAGTGTTGTCAATTGTTGGTTCATATAATTTTGCATATTTTCCACGCTGAAAATTCCATTCAACATTAGAACCAGTCGATCCAGTATCGTCAATCATATCATCGGTTTCGATTCCACATGTCATGAAAGAATATTCAAAATTACAATTAGGATACGATCTACAACCAGTTTCATCGCTTCCATCACCACAATCATCGGAAAAATCGCAAACATCATCATTGTTGATACAGAATCGATATTTGGTGCACATGAACTGACCATCATTACAATTTTTGTTAGCGGGCAACGGTGTCGGCAATGAGCAATTGATAAATTTGATATTGTCGACAGCCACAACACCATGATGTCCATCATTTAAGTGACCACGAAGATCCACCATAAAATCGTCCAAATGTGTGCCGATATGGGCATTGGCTTTACGCCATCCATTTTCTGATAATTTTTGAATTCGATAAATGGTCGACCATTCGGATGAATCCGTTCCCATTCGTACGTCTAATGTATAATTGGTTGGCGATTTGATATAATAATCAAAATGCATTACACACGATTTGTATGCATTCTTTAGATACATTCCAGTTTTTTTATAGTTGAGTGCCGCTTCAGCGTCAGCCGGTCGTCCTTCATAGGTATTGAAACGAAACATTGGTCGACTCATCAACAAGAAATGTCCTTTATTCTTTCCACTTCCATCGAAATTTGGCGCCAATGTATTACCCGATTCATCATGATTGGTTAGAAGCCATTCCTCACTGAAATTGGTTACATTTACCCAACCACATGTTCCTTGTTCGAAATCACAATTACCACAATTAATTTCATCCATACCACTGGGACAATCATTGATAAAGTTACAAATCCTATCATTAGTAAGATAGATTCCATTTTCACATAAAATTCCGCCTGATGAGCATTGCCCTTCGGTTATTGTTATTCCGTCTATTGCGATTAAACCTTTCGAATTTGCTAACAATTGGCCTTCGATCAGCACTTGTATTTCGGCTGCGTTGACTAACACTGATGAATCGATTGTTACGTTAAACGCACTCCATTTAGCTTGCCTTGATTTCATGGTTGCCAACAACAAATTTCGATTTGAATCGGTCCATGTGTTACCACTTCTTACAATCGAGAATTTTAACGTGAGATCATTGGTTGTAAGTTGAGTATATGCAGACAAGCAGTAGCTAGAAGTTGATTTGATTGATTTCGGACCAGAGATAACTTTTGATATGATTGGACTGGTAAATTTGGATCGAAATCCGGTTAAATAGAGATAACCACCACCAATATGTTGTGTAGTATAATCGTATTGTGGTCCTGGCCAATTTTTGTCCATCGCAGGTGCTGTAATGATAGTTTTACAACAATGAAGATTCTACTTTCGAATATCCAATATTAAACTTACCGGTAAAGACACCCCAATTGTATGAACCAGTAGACTTATCTGTTAATGGTGTGTACGAACATATTTTTCCATTATCAAAATCACAATCGCCCAATTGTTGACATTTATGTCCTAATACGCTTAGATCATCTAACGCAGCAAACGATGTCTTGTCCATGGTTTTCTCCATATAGAATGTAACCTTATAATCATATGAAGGTTTTATGTTCACCTCCATCATTGTCCAAGATGTTGTGGAACTAAACGAAAGATTAAAACAAAATAAAACTATCTAATTAGTTTTCAGTTGTACTTACTATCTAGATTGCCACAATGGAGGTTTTCTTATATAATTTCCACTATAGTCATCCTTCGGAATCGTATACAATCGGAGTGTCACATTACCAACCATTTGATATGCAAATCGTACGCAAACATATTCCATTTGATTTTGACGTGGAACATCAATAATCGATAACGTATCCATATATGTGGTTGGTGCAAACAATTTTAAATTCATAAATAGAAAGAATATACCTGCATCGGAATTTATAGTATGATCAACAGATGGAGTACCAGTTTGATGATCATATTTTGGTGTAAATAAAGTTCCAATACTATTCCTTACTGGTTGTATATATTCCACTTCCAAGTCTTCCATACCATTCTCAAACGTGTAAATATAATCATGATTATGTTTACATTGGCCCGGTCGAACCATGATATCGTCGATAGCAAAAATTGAAAATTGTTGTTGTCTCTCAACCGATGGTGAATAATGCATTTTAAGCGCAACAGCTGTAGTGTAAATAATAAGAATAATAATATATAAAATACTTTAAATTTAAAAATAAGAAATAACTTACAACTTATATTGTATCCAGGCGAATAAAAGAAATTAGCTCTTATCAAATTCCAACGTCGACGATTCTCAATCTTTGAAACCATCCGATAACCAACAATACTAAAGGTTGGAAGTCCCATATAAAGTGTGAAAGAAAATTGATTTTCTCCATCTTCATAGTACCACATTGTTAAACAATGATCACCGGTATATGTTAGATTTACCGACGATTCGATCGAAAATGTATTTGTGTTGGTATTACTCGGTTGATGGAACATCAAATATCGTCCGGAAGACGTCTCAGTTGTATGATCACGAGTCGGTGCGTACTTATCATTTTCTGGTTATAGATCAATTTAAACAATAAATAATTCAATCGATACATTGCAAATACATAATACTTACGAGTTTGATAATTTCCTTTTATCCAAATTGAGTTGTCATACTTCCAATTGCATGTTTGATAATCAAAGTCGCAATCTAATTTCTTTTCAATGATCGGAACCGGTGTAGTTGTCGTAAGATGAGATGATTGACATTTTCCCATTTTAATGTTAATGTCATCAATGCCAATATCACTGATCAAGCCTAACGTGTTTCCCGTTTCAATTTGAAATTGATATGTAGAAGGAACATTATCAAATTCAGCTTCGTAGCGAATCCATGATAATGATATTGTTGCATTCACAGAAAATGATGTAGACTTTTTTCGGCTTAGATCAAACATTCGAAGTTTGAATGCAATTACCGACGAATTACGAGCTTTTGCAAAGTAATACATTCGGAAACATATTTGCGAAAAATTTACATCAGTTGTATGTTTCATAATTTGACTTCTTATCGTTCCATAAGCATCCTCTTGCATCATTGATGGCATCACTAGATAATGGCCATTCTTCGACAATAGTGTTTTGTCATAATGCATCAATGTCCCTTTAATGTAATGAGAATTTGGAGCAATTCTCATCCATAGAATTCGTTTTCCGTTATCTGATACAAATGGATTAAACCAACCACACATGTCATTTTCAAAGTCACATTCTCCATCGGAATAACATTCGCCGTGTCGTACGCTAATATCATCGATATACAATTTTGTCATTGATGCCGATTGATGGCCGGTTAACATGATTTGATCGGATTTTCTCGCACGAATTTTCAATTGAAACATTGACCATTCTTGAAAAGTACCACCATTATATGCATCTAGAATGCTTATGTTCTTTGTATCAGAATAGAATGAACCAGTTCCATATCTAACTGTAAGAAATGAAGTCGAATCTTGAATTTGTTTGTTGACGAAATCTGTGTTCATATAATAAAAGAAACGAAGGCAAAATGTTTGAATAGGGAGGAATGGAATTCTTTTGAAGATAGGCATCGTAGACATTGGTTTTGTCATTGTAACTGTTCTTCCAGTATCGTCGTCCATTGCAAAGTGACCATTGGTCGTTCGGGTAGAATGATCGGTAAATTTGAGTGAATTTCGATGCCATTCACCATTTTTCATATTCCAATCACAATTGTTCACTTCAAAATCACAAAATTCAGGATCAATAGTTCCACATGTTCCTTCGGCAAAATGAAAGTCATCCAATCCAATAATTGTCAGCTGATCAACATTTGCAACCATAACTAAATAGAAATCATTGGTTTGCGGATTAATCTCCACATATCGTTGATACCAATTACGTCCTTCAGGTACGATCGTATTCCAAAGCGGTTGATAATCAGGATCGGAGTTTGGATTCGATGCTGCCTTTCCACTTTTTGAAGCATACAATCCCAAAAATGAATGAGTATTAATTCCAAGAAAATAGTACCAAAATGAGAAACAATATGTTTTTCCGGCTTTCAATTGAATTGTTGTCACCAAATAATTGGGCACATTAATGTAATTGGTGTTGGAAACGGTTGTGGTTAACCATTGACCATAATATCGTGGTCGAGGAATGATCATACTAGTATGATCATTACCTGGCTCTCTATACGGATTGTCAGTTCGTAACCAACTGCTTCGTTGCGTTATTCCAATAACTTCCCAACTGCAAAGATCATTTTCAAACGAACAACTGATCGTATCGGTGACATTCGGATTAGTGGTCGGCGGTGGTAAGTATGGATTACAATCAACCAATTGAACGTTATCAATTGATACATCTTCAAATTTATTATATTCGGTTCGTGATGCACCCAAAATTTTAATATTGAATCCTCCTATTTGTTCACCAATATCGGCGCTATAACTTGTCCAATGAGTAATACGTTGGTTCACAATGTCGAATATATCTTCTGTTCCAGAATTTTTTTCTAAACGAATGCTTACATAGGCACCGCCAACGGACATGAACGAGAATTGAAGTTTACAATATTTTGACGTTTTACCATTTATCAATGGCGATCTTAGATGCGAATATCCTAAAAGATAGTAAACATAAAATTAGAAATAGAAATATTTTGTTTATCATTGATATAATTACGAAAATATATATGACTAGATGGAGCTTCAACCGCAATATAACCGCCATAGGAACTATTATTAGCATCAACTTTTGGCAAAGAACCTGATGA
Source organism: Blomia tropicalis (assembly GCA_029204025.1). Taxonomy (NCBI): domain Eukaryota; kingdom Metazoa; phylum Arthropoda; class Arachnida; order Sarcoptiformes; family Echimyopodidae; genus Blomia; species Blomia tropicalis. The sequence goes on from CM055090.1 coordinate 7,706,242, forward strand.
AGTATATGCTTGTGCAATTATGTTCCATGACGATTCCGTTCCATGATTTTTCCATTCGCACATTTGTCCTTTGTTAAAATCACAATTACCACACGTTTTTTCATCAGTACCGTCTTTACAATCTTCAACAAAATCACAGAATTGATTCACCTTGAGACAGATCTTCTTTCCCATTTTATCCAAACATTCAACGGTGGGACAATTATCTGATTTTGGTGTAGTTAACGTACTATGATCGGATGAAGTTGGAACAAAATCTCCGTCGATTAGGTTACATTCTTCAGTGAAACTGATATCATCAATCGCAATATATGGTGTAACAAAATGATCTTTGGTTGAATTTAAAATGCCATTAAAAATTAGTCGATACGGAGCAAGTTTCGATGAATAGCCTGATAACGCTAACGAGTATCGCATCCATTTGTATGAATTGTCTACAATTTCGACCAATTTAATTTTCCTTCCGGTAACCGTACTCAACAAGCTGACAAATAATGTAGAATTAGCTGAATTCTTGAACAGATAAAATCGAATTCTACATCCATATGGTGCGTAGAACGGAAGACTGTCAATCTCAGCAGTTGTAGTTGGCTCGTTTAGGTAAAAACCGCCATTGACATAGAGAAACAATCCACCATCAAATCCGGATGTATGATCATAGGTAGGTCCTGAACGTAACGAATCATAATTTGTTGAAGCCACAATCTTCCATTGCTTTTTCAATGTAGTGCCCCAATAACCATATCCGTTTTCGAAACTGGTAATCAGTGTACTGTTGCAATTCATTTCATCCGATTGATCGCCACAATCATCTTCAAAATCACAAACATAACTCAAATCGACACAAACTTTATTCTTGCATGTAAAATATGTTGAAGGACATGAGGATGATGGTGTTCCTGGTTCACAATCATCCATATCAATGTTACCGATTGCATGATATTCGTGTGGGTCGAGAATACTATTGCCTGCTTGGAATACGACTCGGAATCGATGTCTGATTCGTTTCAATGCCAATGATATACTAGACCAATATCCTTTACTCAAGCGTTCGAATGTACTCTCCCATATTATGGTTCGTCGGCTTATATCAATTAATTCAACATAAACGATTAATGCTGATGCTTTGCTATCATAGAAATTTTTTGTTGTATTAAAATTGTACGAAAAATCCATTGAACATACTGTTGAAACAATCGGATTAGTTATATGAATGAAATTATCATAAATCAATAAACATGATTGACTTACAAAGATAACTTTGATGAATGAATGGAGATGTTAGGGTGGCTTTACCAGCACCACCGGTTGCAATCATAAAATTATTGCTAAAATCGAAACCAGTATCCGGTCCAATTGTTACTTGATCTCGGAAGGTGAATTTAATGCTATTCGGTTCTAAATTGAAAAAGATTTTGAATTATAATTCTATATTCATATTGTTGTTGTTTTCAATAATTTACCATTATTAATTGTATATCGACATAAATCGTGATTTCTAAACATACAAATGCCACAATCTTTTTCATCTTCACCATGACTACAATCTTTGTGCCAATCACAAACTTGATTCAAATTGATTTTATCTCCATTTATACATGTAAATAAAAATGGATCGGAAGTGGTGCCAATCGTAGCCATTGTTGGACCAGTTGGTTTTGGTGTTGAAACAATGTTTGATGGATGGGTACAATCGGATTTAACTTGTATATCATCGACCGCAATATATGTTGATACATCTGCCACCGTTCCAACCTAAATAAAGAGAAATAGATTCAAATTGGAAGAATAAAATTGTTCACTTACGATAGCAAAGAATATATCTTTAGAAGAACTGTTGCGTGGATAGGCGAGAATCTCAAACAATTGCCAATCATGATTCGATAAACGGAAATCCCAAATCTTTGTATAATATCGATCATCGGATGATTCACCTTGATACACTTCCAACACACTTTGAGTGCTCGGCTTATAGATTGCCAACTTGAAACAAATCTTTCCATTGTAATCGGCTAGTTTAAATCGTTCAGTTATGAATATAGCACGATCATAACTATCATTAGGTTCCATTAATAAATATTTTCCCATTGTATTTCCAAAGTTATAATCGTGTTGAATGTATTTATCTGATTGTTGCGGACTAAATACGAGCCATGTTATGTCACAAAAACTGTTAATATAATGGAACGTTATGGTGCTAAAATTTGCCTTATTAGAAAAGAATTTTTTTATAAACTTTGACAATCGGATAGTGCCTGGCGACACTGGTTCCATTTCACACATATTGCCGCCCTAAAATCAAGATAATATTAATAATTTTTACAATTGACATTCGACGTTTACCTCAAAATCGCAACCATACTGTTCAATACAGTTTTTAGTATCAAAGAAAACATCGTCAATAAATACGAATCCATCATTTTCGTTTTTTGTTTCGATTCCAAATTTGATGTCAAATTTTAAGGATTTTATTGGAATACGATGCATGAACCATCTCAATTCAGTAGAACCAGAAACTTCCCATCGGATTTTTGTTGTAATTGAATTTGAAGAAGTATGGTGATTTATGATTTCATAGAAAAGTGTCGTCGTTGGATTAACATTATACAGTAGATAGGCAAAATGAACGCAACGAATTCCAGATACTTGTAAAGATTGTACTAAAAATGGTCCACTACCGCCTAATGATACTGATTTAAAGTTGATTCCATAATAATTTCCATTGAGAGAATTGGTGGTATGGTCGGGAAAGCCAACCTTTGATGCTGAATGTACGTCCCAATAACGGAAAAACAAATTATTATAGACCGGTTCAAAGATGCAAGTGGTGTCCAATTCAAAATCACAAAGACGATCTTTATAATTTGATGTAGATTGACAATCACCACTATACGCTTTTATATCATCGATAGCTAGAAATCCATTCTTGAGAGATGCATGAAACGTGAATGTATTATAAGAACTAGTTGACGATAATTGTATCAATGATGGTCGCCATCTGTTCTCAACGGCTCCATAAGCATGAAATATGGTTTTTGATGATTGTTTACCATCCATCGTAAGCGTAAAGTTAGATGGTCCCGTTGCATAAAAATAATAGTAGAAGAATAAACAAGAGTGTGCATCATTGATGAATGGATTGACCGCTTGTATTCCGCCGTTAACATCGATGTTTGAACGATTATTTGATATGTAAACGAAATGACCCATTTTACTGGAATAAGTATGATCCATAAATGGAGACATACTCTTCATATTGGTGCTCATTGGTGTGGCGCGAGTGAAACCAAGTGGTGTTATCGATTTCCAACTACAAAGATCAGATTCAAAATTACAATTCAATGTTAAACTCGATGGTTTGGCTGTGGTTGTTGTGCTCGTTGGCGGAGTCGTTTCCTTATTTGAGTTGCATTCATATAAATTGGTTGTATACAGAACCTCCCGAATGCCAAGATAGGTGTCAGCATTGGCCGATGTTGCCTTCAACGACATTCGATAAGGAACATTTTTTGGTGGATTCGGCACTTCTATCATCAAATTTTGCCAATATGTGTTTGATGTTTCATTCTTTTTTAATGACCATATTACGGTTCGTTGTCCTATAAAAAATATATATAAATAAAATAATTAAAACAATCAAAATGTATACGTACCATTGAAATCGATACGGGTCAACACGAAACTATCAGTATCTAAATTGATCTTCTTTACAGCAAATCTCATGCCAAAACAAGCTGATCCAAGTGAGGCTGAATTGACAAATTCACTAAGCAATTCCATACTTGATTTACTTTTAATAAGAGTAAAATCAGTATATAATACCGATCGGTAAGGGGAAATCATTTGTTTGACAGCTAATTTCGATGGATCACGAACACGACCAGGTCCAATTGCCCAAAGTAGTTGGTTTGTTGTAATTTCTTCTTTCCATCCACAAAAATCACTTGAGAAATAGCAGTCAACAGGCATTGGACAACTAAACGGTTTTATGCTGATGTCATCAATTTCCAAGTCAGAATCAGATGTGTCGATCATTCTTGCTTCAAATACCAATTGTGCTGTGTCAGTAATTCTAACGTCTACTTGTCCACGAATCCATTCATTCATCAAATGAGTCTTATTACTTTCGAAAACAATCATACGCACATTGTCACTAGTTTCTTTCATTACCGATAATTGGACTCCCATTCCGGTTCGCAAAAACCAAAACGTTAAACATTGCAATTGAAGTCCAGTCATTTTGGGCGAATATAACTCAGCTACACTTTTAACCGATCCTTTCGACACGTAAGCAACCTGTCCATATTGAGTGCGACTGGTGTGATCGGTTTTCACCTTTCCCATTACATTATTGGCATTTCCAAAATGAAACACGTAATTAGGCGGTCTACCACTGGTAGTGAATGAACAATTACCAGATTCAAAATCGCAAAGATTTGAGGTTGAACATTTTTCTCCGCTCAATTGAAGTTCACGTATTGCCATAAAACCATCATATCCAGTGGCATCAATTTTTATCGTATAGGTTCCAGCCTTATCGATGTGAGCTTCGCCAAAATGCCATTGATCCGCATTGATTCCAGATCGTGCCCATATCATTTCTTTGCTGTTATGGTTAAAATCATTCAATGTTATACTGAGCTGGTTTTTCGAGCTTGAATCAATTATGAAATAATAGTAAAACTTGAAACAACCATTGGGGGATATTAAATTAAACTTCGGTGATAATAGTGTGTATGATCTGCTAAAGGATGTGCTCATATTTGCTTCTAAAACATAATTAGACCCTGATAATATAAAATTAAAAAAAGATTATTATGTTTAAAAACAATCAAAATTAGGTAAAACATACACTGTAAAGGAGCCGTTAAATTTAAATCATAGTTAGCATTATATTTCCATTTCCATGAGTTGACGCCAGTCCAATCGCAAATTTTGCCTTTAATGGGACAACCAAGATCGCCTACAAAAAAATAAAATTATTATATTCGTTGATTGATCATATTAAATAAATATCAATGCTTACTAGAATTTGTTTTGCTTATTTGAACTATATCTGATGCATGAATTAAGGATATACCAATGAGAAAATAGAGAACAAGTATTTTGATTCCGGTACCAGATGACATCCAAATGAATGTCAAATCCGGAAGTAGACTCATTTTGTCTTAAAAGAATCTATAACCGATTAATTTTTGAGTTTTATTACAATATCAAGAGATGATTTTGTGTTTTAAAACACTAGCAAATATTGTAAATTATTTAATAAGAATAAGTATAAAATATATATTAACAAATGATTGTTTTTTGAACGCCCAATCATTCAAATACCAAACCGATACTTGTTATCAATCAGGTTATCAATTGGTTATTGATGTTTACGATTGAATCTTTCCTCCCATCACTGCATTGTTTTGGGAGTTTAACCAAACAATCAAATTAAACGTGGACATCTGTTGTTCACCACTGAAAGGTTATCAAACAATTTTTTTATCGATAAGCAAATTGGTTTGTTGCGAAATCAGATTGATTGTAGATCTGATTGCTTACAAAAAACGGTCGCAATCGTAATCGTTTGGACCAATGCATTGTTGTTGACCACAATAATAAAATGAGGACAATAATTAAATTGATTGGAGAAAAACGAAATAATATTCGAAAATTTTTCATTCAATCTATAACAGCAGGAATGTTTCCCAAAAGACATATTGTGGAGATATTGGCAGCAAACACGTCTATAAGACGTAATCATTGCCATAGGCAAATCAAGCTGATAAGCATCGTCGTCTTCGGCGAGTGATACTTGTTTTTCAACAACATGCAACAAGGTCGAGATAAGTCGATCATATATGTGTGTGCCAATGAAGACGCTTCATTTCACTTGAAGTGGAAAATCAATAACAATTCGCAGCTTTCATTGCTACTTTCATCAGGTTCATTTCTAGTCCATTTTCTTTTCATAAAATCGGTTACCAAGATGAATTCAATGCGATTGTTTATTCAACTTCGAACCAAATCATCTTTATTATTTCAAAGAACATTATATACAGAAAATATACAAGATCTTGTTTCCAGTGGAAAGCCAAGCATCGTGTGGAATGCTGATGCGTTACACGGATTGTCCAAAGAACAAGTTGAGTTTCGTCAAAATGTTCGTGCTTTCGCTGAAAAAGAATTGCCAGAAGAGTTGGTAACCAAGGTCGGTAAAATAAAATAATTTTGATTATATTATAATAATAATGATACACATTTTATTAGATTGATGCCGATGGACATTGGTCAGATTTTAGAAACTTTTGGAAAAAAATGGGTGAAATGGGATTGTTAGGCATTACGGCATCGGCTGAATATGGCGGCCTTGAGATGACCTATTTCGATCATCTGATTGCGATGGAAGAACTAAGTCGTCGAGCCGGCGGTATTGCATTGTCATATGGAGCACATTCCAATCTATGTGTCAACCAAATAACCTTAAATGGAAATGAAGAGCAAAAGAATCGATTCCTTCCTAAATTAATCGATGGTTCATTTGTTGGCTCGTTAGCAATGTCCGAAGCTGGAAGTGGATCGGACGTAACATCGATGAAAACGAAAGCGGTCAAACCGAATGCTAACGCTGATTACTATGTGTTGAATGGAAGTAAATTTTGGATCACTAACGGACCAGAAGCTGACGTAGTCTTTCTTTATGCAAAGACAAGCGATAAGGGTATTACTGCATTTTTAATCGAAAAAGATATGGAAGGATTCTCCGTTGGTCAAGTGTTGGACAAACTTGGAATGAGAGGTAATCATTGTTTTTCATTTATCGATATAAACGATAATTTTTCCATCCATAATAGGTTCACCGACCAGTGAACTATTGTTGGAAGACGTCAAAGTACCAGAGAAGAATGTTGTTGGAAAGTTGGATGGTGGCGTTTATGTGTTAATGTCTGGATTAGACATGGAACGATTGGTTTTATCCGGTGGTCCACTTGGTTTGATGCAAGCAGCATGCGAATATGCTTTCAATTATGCACACGAACGTAATCAATTTGGTAAACCGATTGGTTCGTTTCAACTGTTACAAGGAAAGTTGGCTGACATGTATACCAAGTTGTCATCATCGCGTGCATACCTATACAATACGGCACGAGCATTGGATCAATATAAATCGTCGGTGAAGACGAAACCGTCTGGCACTAGCCCGTTCACCAAGGATTGTGCCGCCGTCATTCTATTGTTAGCCGAAACGGCGACCCAAATCGGATTGGATGCAATACAAATATTGGGAGGAAATGGTTATACCAATGATTATCCAGTTGGTCGTATCATGCGTGATGCAAAATTGTATGAAATCGGTGCTGGAACCAGTGAAATTCGTCGGTGGTTAATTGGACGTGAACTGAACAAAGAATATAAATGAACCTGTCCATTTAAAATTAAAACCAAAGAAAAGTTGGAAAATAATAAAATAAAAGCACTTAAAATGTATGTATCAAATCAAATGTAAGTTTATGTAGAATAAAAACATAAACAAGAAATGAACGAATTGATCGAAATACTCGGTTTGGTAACTTTATGTATACTATCTAAATGTTATTTATTAATTTTAATCTAATTCTATTCACATAGGACATAGGACAACTTAAGCACACAAACACACACATACACACACACATTTATAGTTTAATCTTCACCAAATATAACTTCAGATTTCAATCGAGCAGCCAATGTCTTTCGATAAGCCAATTCTTTACTATCGGTCTCTTCGGTAGTTTTTCCACTTTCAGCATCACCTGTAGTTGGTCTTCTTGCCGTTTTTGGTCTAGTTTTAGCTTTTTCCTTTTCTTTAATCAAATACTTTGATATCTTATCGGATCGTACCTTTTGTTTCATTTGAATGATTCGATCACGTTGTTCCCGTAAATATTCCGCCCGTTTTCGAATTTGTTCCTCTCGCAATGCGGTAGATTGTTTATTCTCTTCTTGAGTTATTTCACGTGTATTGTCTTCGATAGCCGAGGGTGTTTCCAATTCTTCTAACTGTTGTTGTAAGTCCGTTGGCGCCGTAACACCAGTTTTATCCTTGATTTCATTTTCATCACCGATTTCGTCCTCTTTCTCTTGTTCAACATTGCCAGTAACATCTTTTGCCATTGCCGAATGTAAAGCTTCATACATCTTCTGATCAACTCGTTGACGAATTTCTTCTAATCGAGCTTTATCTTGTTTAACTATTTAAATAAATTTAAATAACATAAATTAATCTATAATCATGTTACTCACAATTAGCCGATTCATCGTTATCTTCGAGTAAATTCGTGTCATTATTCTTTTCATCATCATTTGTAGATACAACTTCCTCTTCGATTGTCTCATTAGTTTTCACCTTCTTCTTTATTTGCTTATTTTTGTTCCGTAATAAATGCTTTTCAGAATTGTCAATTTCAATGTTATCTTCAGCCGATTTTTCCAATTCGAGATCATCAAGAGAACGAAGTATGGCTTCACGCATAACATGTTCTTCACTAAGAAAATGTTTGGCAGAAGCCCCGACCGGCACAAACACGTCATAGACCAAACCATAACGTTGAGCAAGAATGTCCAACGCCTCCAATTGTAGCTCTACATTTCGTCGAGCCATTAGACGAATAAATACCTCATAATCTTCGGCAGCCCACAACTCTTCGAAAAGAATACTCTTCAATTTGGTGGCCAATAAACCTTCGGCCATTTCGCATGCCGTGGCAAATTGTTCTTCGGTTATGCCGAGTTCGGACATGTGAGTACAAATAAGTCTATCCACTAATGAACGATATTGTTTAAAAATTGATTCATATTCAGCTCGATGTTGAACCGATCCATGTTCATCTTCGATATCGTCCGGTTCAAATACTACAAAATATAAGTAATTAATTAAACTAAAAATGTTTTGAGCAATTAAAAATAACTTACCAACAGACATTTGATCCACAAAATTGTTCA